>CAUYRH010034360.1:0-57778 GCA_963574655.1 Perodicticus potto
AGATATACAGATTATGTGAATTTTATACCCTAGAAGCTAGTAAAAATTAAATGCATTATAGAAACATTTCATTAAAATGAAATGTGTTATAGAGAAACTATAACTCTTTCTTTTCTCTCTTCTGTCCTTTCTCTTCTCCCCTGCCCCGACTCACCCTTGTCTTTTCTGTCTTATCACGGACGGGTGGGGGGGGGACCCCACGGACGGGTGAGGGGGGGGAAATAATGTAATGAAGAAAAATAAATACATGTATTTAAAAAAAAAAAGAAAAAAATAGAAAGTAAATACAATAAACCCAGAGTTATCCCAAACTAGAGGTGAGGCAGATGAAGTATTTATCAACCATCTTTGGAGCTATCATTGGTTGAGTTAGCTTTTATGACTAGAAAAAAATAAGAAGAAACAATAGCTCTCTGACAAAGATTTCATAGGGGTTTTTCAGGCAAATGCCAATGGGGTGTGTTAGGACAACAGTTTTAGTTTCAATTTTCTTACTTTTATAGACGAGCAAACTGAGGCATGCCGAGGTTAAATGACTTACATAAGAAAATAGACCTAATAACAGATAAAGCAAGAGTTCAAATCCTTGATGTCTGGCTCCAGGGCATATACCCTTGACCTTTAGACTGTGCCCCATCATAGCCTGGAAAGGAAAGAAGAAAGACAAGGTTGATTCCTGGTCTTACAGTTCAGTAGCTGCCCATCCTTCACTAGACTGACACAGTTTTTCCCTTGGCCAAGTTAATTTACTGTACTGCAGAGAATCCCAGAACTTTAGAGTCAAGGAATTCCTTGCAGATCTAGAGATCAGAAGTAGAAAGTCAAATACAGAGCAATGGCCAAGAAGGTACTAGAATCAAGGCCTCCAGCTTCCCAGAATGAATCCAGCAACAACTTCACCCTGGCACCACCCTTTAGAAATGGAGTAAAGAATGACTGCAACAGAAATAAAGGAATTTTCACCTGGGAACTCTTGTATTACCCACAAAGTCTTAATTAGGATATTTTAAAGTACTTCTATTAAAAATAGCAATTTATTAAAAATTAATCACAGTTTAAATAAAACGATGATGTATGAAATTATTACTTTTCAGACCCTGGCAATTTTACAGGCCATTTTTTCCACCATCAAAATATTATTTTCTTCCTATTCACATTTTATTTAAGAAAACAAAACTATGTATTTTTATAGAAATTCATTCACGTATGCAAAAAGCTTTTTTAAAAAAGTATCTGAAAAAATATAAACAAAAGTTTTAAGAACGGTTATTGAGTGTTCATAGGAATGAGTAGGGGGTGGAGGAACAGCAGAGGAGGAATCACGGGGTGTCACAAACCATGTAAATTTCCACTTGAAATGTAAGGTTCTAATTTATTTTAAAAGGGAACGAATTAAATTCCTGCATTGATGGCGTAACTTGTGTAACTCTAATAAGGTAAATACAACCTTAAAATGAATGTTTTACAATGAAGTAAAGTAGACTTTCCAAAGGGATTCAAATCCAGCAAATCACCCTCAATATATTCTCTGCTGGGACAATCTTCTCCCAGACTAGTCCAGCACAGCGGTGTAAAAGTACCTGGTTTCTTACCATTTTTTTCCTGTGACTCAGGGATACCCCAGAGCAGCCTTCTCTTTGGGCAGTATTTACTTCATGAGGATTTCTCCCAGAATTTGCTAACAATAGAAATTGTTCTTGGTTATGATACAGACCCAGCAGGATGTTCAAAATGCCACAGGTGACTCAGTGGCTCTGCCTTGCCAACCCTGCTGGTGGGCACCATACGAGCCATATGGAAATGGCTAAAATGGGAAATAAAGCAGCAGGTTCTGAAACCACCAGCTTTCCCTGCCATGGTAGAATTAACACTAGTCTAGAGTGCAAAGCAGACTTACCTTTGAAATCTCCAATATCCACGGAATCTCGTCAATCCATGGCAATATACCAGAGAGTTTTGCAATATACTCTGCTGATTTCCTTTTTACATCTTTTGTTTAGTGCCAGAAATAACCACATTTTGAAAGAGGAAAACGTACAAAGAAAAGCCTCTAGGCAGGCCCTAGCTTTGCAGCATAGAATTAATATTCTTTGGACACTAATATTGTGACAGGATGATTTTAAGGCACAGTATAAACACTCTACCGTGGCTGATATATGTGCCCTTCCCTCTTGAGAGTTAATCTCACAATCTCTCTCTCTCTCTCTCTCTCTCTCTCTCTCTCTCTTTCATTTCTATAGAAAACTCTGAGTCTTGCACTGCTTTGTGGGGACAATCTGGGGTAGCAGCTGTACGAACGAGAGAGAACTGTCGGAAGAGTGGAAACTCTTCACCAAGAAATCCCCAGGACAGAGGAAGAAAATCAGCATAGATTTAAATTTGAGACACGTGTTAGGTCAGGAGCTCTTGAACAAGATATTCTTGGAGAAAGAAATTCTATCGATACAATATATGTAAATACCTTCCAACTAAATAAAGCATCAATAATCTCAGAATGTAAAAATGCTACAGAGGCGATAAACATAAGGTCTTTATATGAACCTAACCCACAGCAGCCACACGGTGCTTTTCTTTCCTTACTATACTGCTTAAAAGTGACTGAAAAACACGCTATATTTATTATTTGGATTATTCTGCACATACACGTATTGATTGTATCAAAGACTGGTACAATGTACTATTAATCTGGCTTATTGCAGTGAGTGAGAGGATAAGATTTTAAAAAGAAATAGTGACTGGAATGTAGAGTATCTTTGAGGCTATAAAACCTGAGTAATGTCCAAGGAAATTTGCTGCGTTCAGCTTCTTCATACAAAACTCTCATAATCATGTTATCATCAGTTTACGTCGTTAGGATTATTAATCACATATCAACTTTTCAGTGATTTACAAAAGACTAATTATTTTAGAAAGGGACTTCTGATGGAAGTGGTATGAAATACCTAACATGTTTGCTATGGTTTGAATGGATTCCCCAAAGTTCATGTGTTATAAACTTAATCCCCAATGCAAGAGTGTTGCAAGGTGGGATGTTTAGGAGGTGATGGTGAGGGCTGTGCTCTCATGAATAGGTTACCATCATTACTGTGGGGTGGGCTTGTTATAAAGCAAGTTCAAGGCCCCTCCTCTCTCCCTGTGCTCCTTCCTGCCCATGCAGTACCTCCCACCGTGTTATGCAGCAGCAACAAGGTCCTCCGTAAGATGCAACCCTTGAACTTGCTAGCCTCCAGAACCATAAGCCAAATAAACTATTGTTTAAAAACCACTTCATACATAGTATTCTGTTACAAAACTATTGTTTAAAAACCACTTCATACATAGTATTCTGTTACAATAGTATAAAATGAGTAAGAAAGAACATTGGTACCTAGGCAGGAGGCTGTTCCCAGTAACAAGCACCTGAAATGTGGAAGAGGTTTGACAATGAGTAACGGGGAGAGGCTGGAAGACTTTAGAAGAGCAAGCTAGAAAAAATCAAGACTGCCATAAACAGAGCATCAGAAGTGACTTCGGGGAGAGCTCAGAAGAGAACTATAAGGAAATGTGTAACTTGTTAGAGAGTCAAGTACAGAATGCTGTCAGAGCATGGACACAAAGGCCATTCCCATGGGGTTTCAGATGGATCGTGAAGTGAAGGCCACCCCTGTGGATGTGTCCATATCCTGGGGCCCTGTAAAAGGCAGAACTTAAAAGTGATGAACTAGGATATCAGGAAGAATAAATATGCAAGCAGCAAAGCACTTAAGGTGCCTCGTGGCTTCTTTGGCTACTTAAGAATAAAATGAGAGAAGAGAGAAATGATTTAAAGACAAAAATCATAATTAAAAAGGAAGCATAATAGAAAGCGTCAGAAAACTCTCAGCCTGATTATGTAAAAAATAAAATAGGGTATTCAGGGGAGAATGTTAAGGGTGTGATGAAGTGACCCTCCCCTAAGGAGATTAATACGGGCAGAGGAAGCCAGGTTCTATGTATCAGGCAGGGGGACCTGGAGGGCGGGTTTCCTCAGGGGCACCCACTACTTGTTATAATGGCGCAGAGAATCAGGAAATCACTAGGATGAAAATAGCATCCTAGGTTCATGCATTCATCATCGATTCATAAACAACTTATTGGGCATCTAATATATGCCGCACGTGGGGCTAAATGCTGGGCACGTTATGACGAATAAAACAGGTGTGATCTGTAACCTCCTTAAGACTCACTGTCAGTAAATGTGTAAGTCCAAATGGTGACAACTGCTATGAAAAGGGGAACACAGGGTTGTAAAGGAGAATATTGTGATGGAGAGGGAGGGTGGGGGGGAATTCGTGTCAGAAGATGAGGCACCAGCAAAAGAGTAAGGAGAATTCCCAGGGGGTCAGTGTGGCTAGAGTACAAGGAACAAAGGAGAGTGAGCTTGGGAACAAGTTGGAAAGATAAGCAATAAAAAATTATCATCACAAGAACCCCATACTCTTCAGGAAGTCACTGGAAAGATTAAAAAAAAAAGGCAGAAGAGAGACTCCATCCGTTTTAAACCGGCTGTTGGATACAGCCTGTGAGAAGGACAATGTGAACGTCCTGGACAGTTGCCGACATTCTGTGGTGATCAGAAATCTCGGATCTGTATGGACATTTCCCAATTCCATCTTCTTATAACAGGCGGGAAAGGATCTGATTCTAGCATCAAATTAAGTATTTCTTCTGTGCTGCCCCAAACACTATCCTTCCCTTCTTAATGTCAGAGAAGAACGCTCAGAAGCAGATCTCCCAGAGCAAGTTCCATCCACGACCCTGCAGCTCTGCTGGCAGCTGGGCTCTTCCCTGAGATTGCTGACATTTCTAGCTAAGAGCAGAACCACAGCCAGACAATCATGACCTCTTATGGTTTTTATCCCACGGAACCCTCACACCCTCATGCTCACAGATCTACAAGATAATGTAAAGTTATGCTACAGAGAAAAGTTATGGGTGCTACGTGGGGGTGGGCAGAAGGAGATGTGTCTCCTGGGTGCTCCCTGGCTACCTGGAAAGGAAACAAGGAGAGTGGAAGGGGATTCCAGGAACAGTGAGGGATTAGAGGTGAAGCCAGGAGCCTACAAAGCGGGTCAGCAGGTGCCTGAATCCAGGGCAGTGCTGAAATTCCGCAGAGCTGTGTAGGGGAGTTTGTGAAACCCCATTAACTCCTTTCCTCTCAGGGTTCCTTGACTACACTCACAAAACATTGCCTACTTGCTGGGGTGCATGGTTAAGACTGAATAATTTAACTGTGGGGCTTCAAACAGATTTATCTTTCACTAAAGCTTTAAAAACAAGAGCTCTTTATTTTCCTAGAAGACTCATAGAAAGGGCATGTTTCCACGCTTTTCTAAGATAGATCAAATTGATGAAAATGACACGCGGGGAAAGGTTTTCCAGGCTTCTCATATGACACTAAATTGTATCAAAAAGACAATTCTATTTCTCCTCTTTTGTCTAGCTACAGTTTCAAATAAATTTACTAATTAAATCATTTCCAAAATTCTCCATTCAGTCACCCAATTCCTTCTACTTCACTCACCTGCCATGTGTAAGCCTGCTTCTGATAGTTTAAAAAATATGACAGCAACACATCCTGTCCAACATCCAACATGTTGAGTGCAGATGTCATTTCAAAGGATAGAATCTTTTTCTACAAATGATAGGAAATGCAAAATAATCCCTCCCAGATAGCAGGCTCTGTTGCACAATGATAAGCATGCCAGGCGGTAATTTTTCATTTTAGCAATTTCAACTAAGGAGCAAGTTCTTCAACTGTCAAGACCCATCCATTTCTCCTATTTCCATCATGAACTGTATTCTAACATACGTCAACAAGCTCCTATGTAACGCATTGAATGTTATTATTTAGTATTTAAATAGCTTTCCGAGAACACAGAGTGTTCTGCCAATCATGAATACTTCGCTCATAATACTATCTCTTCAGAGGCAGACATAAATCATTCGCTCGCTTCATCACAGTTGAGAAATGAACACAAAGTCAGAGGACGTTCATGGCAAAGGACAGGCCAGCTTTAAGTAACCAGCCTAGCTAAAATAAAATACGGATTTACCCAGTTTTGTCCATCATTATAGAAGGGCCTTTTCAATCTTCATGAACTGGCTCTTTTTGATCCTGTTCTTGACTAGTAACTGTGAAAATGTGCAGGGCTGAACAATAAACAGGAATCAGTTGTCCTGTCCCATCAGGAGCCCAACATGTGCAGTTGGCAAAATGTTCCAATCAAAAAAAGAAAAAAAAAAATTGAAGGCCTGAAAGACCATTATGGATTAAATATTACTTAATGCTAATACAAAATTCCAATTTAGAAGGTTATTAACTCTCCGTCAGTGATTTTACTGATTAAACAGATAAAACAAAAGTGGAACTGCCTTGGTGGTCACCTGACTTCTTTAGCCAACATTCATTTCCTCCTGTTCTCACTTGAATACCCTGTACTACTGAGTAAAAATCTGGTGCCTTTAATATCAAAAGACAATTGGAAATTCGACAGCCATTCAACAGCCTAAAATTGATTAACTTCCTCTTCTCAAATTTGATGTCCTTCAACCACGTAATACTAGATACCACTATATTTAACTACGAGAAATGATGCAAGGAGGTAGCAATAAATAGAGAAACCCTGGGAGCAGGAGCCACTTCTCAGCCTTTAGTTCCAGTGGTACTTTAGTTCCACTCTAAGAAAAACAGAGCCTCGGCAACCAGCAGACTGTCAAGCTTGTGACTATGCCCAGATGAAACACTTCAGTAGCCCAAAATGACTTGCCATTCCTCTCCTGGTGGTCTCAGCCGGTCCGTTTATTCCCACATTATACCCAAAGCAGATGGTTGTAAATAGTCCTACAGACACGTGAAGGGAAATAGAAACCAAGGGGAAATCTGGTCTACAGATGTGTGATTACACCACAGAGGGCCTGTGGTGCTTATAAACCATGTGAGTTAAGGTATTTAAATGATGAATACTAGAAACAGAAAACAAGTGTGAATATAAAAGACATGGATTTATTGTGCTACCGCATTTTGCCAGTTAATTAAAAATTCACTATCCAGATTCATGGACAACAGACAGAAGACAGAGCTGTGTAATCTAAATCATCAGCCTGATTTACAGAAAGCCAGACCCACAAGGACATATTTTCAACTTTACAATTTTATTTAAATGCTAAAACTAAAACAAACTCCTACCCAACAAACGTTATCGGTTAAACAGAAAGGAGCACATAACAGTAAATATTTAAATTCAGAAAATACTGACCCTAGTCTATCTTATAATGTGACTTAGCTTAGTCAACTGGAGCATGTATATAGTCAATAGAATCAAAATTTGGTGAAGAGGACCATGATTTTTAGCTTTGTTTTTAATGCTTTAAGATGATCCCATAGATGGGAAAACACCCAAAGTATAAAATGAAGTGTTTGCATAAGGATATTATCCTGTATATTCCGGAAATATGGAGAAAATTGAGTTTACAAATATGGAAATCTAATGATATAGACAGGGGCTGAAGGCTTTCCTTTCTACTGATTTCTTAAGCAACTGAGGCTTTTCGGATTTTTTCACCTGTCTGGGAAGCATCAAACATACTGGTTATATCACATTGCATCAGAATGCCATGAAAAGATCAAATTGTCACAAGGCACCACATATTGTCCTTTAAGTCACTTACGACAATTAAAAGTCGGTTCAATTGCACATAAAAGAAAACCCAAACAATGCTGCTTTCAGTACATAGAGTTTTCCATAACAGGAAGTCAAGTTTTAAGCAATTCAGGGATGATGTAATAATTACAAGTCTGGCATAACCATTCCAGATGCTACCCATCTCAGTGCGTGGCTTTTATCCTCACGGTTTCCAGATGGAAGTCGTGTCTCTGAGCATTGTACCTTATTCCAAGGAAGAGAAGGGAAAGAAAAAAAAATAGAGAGAGAGAACGTATGGGCAGCTGAGTCTGCCTCCTTTAACAGCATCCCTGGAAGATCCATCTGACACACTCAGATATCACTGACCTGACTGAGCCACCTTCACATAAGAGAGAAGAGAGGCTGAGAAGTATAGTTATTTAGTGGGAACATCAGTGCCTCAAACCAAGGTGGGATTCTGATATGAAGGGAGAAAAGGAGGGATGAACAGCGGGTAGGTGAAGGTCAGCCTGTGGATTGATACAAATGCCCTGTGTTGTCACCCAGTCATCATCATCCAACCCAAGAGGACATAGTCTTCAAAGTCTCTGATTATTTCCTCACACAGAGCTGCTGTTTCAAAGATCTCCAAGCTCAAACTGCCATGTTTAACACTTATACCGATGTTTAAAATAGCTGAACAGCATGCCATATCCCTTGTTGACTTATTAAAAAGGTGTTTTTAATACACACGCATGTATGTGTCTATATACATATACATAAAACAAAGCAAAATGAATAACAGTGACCAAAGTGTGGCGCTGCAGTCTTCCAACTTTATTTATATACATGCAAATTATGCCTATGTCCTGCCAGTCCAACATTGTACCACTGCTGTCTGCATACTGATAAAATACTGGGCATATTAACCCTGGGGGAATTCCACTTTTCTGTGAGGTGATCACACTAAATCGATGAGGTGCACCATCTGCTCTGCAGGCAGGAACACATTGGCCGTTTTTGCTAACTTAAGGTTTTTCACACCAAGAAACACTACTCATAAATTAGGAATGATCATGGGAGGGTTCATTTTGTAACTTAAGCAAATATTTTCTGGACATATTTCATCAAAAAGAGAGAAATAAATTTTTCATGTCCATATTACCTTTGAAAGCACAGGTATATACAACATAAAAATGTCTTAAAGGTCGCAAGTCTTTGATTTTAAGATTATACGTGCAGAATATTGCATACCATGAAAAGTGCAGCTATGACATACAATTGGGGGGATGGTGTCCTTATGTTTCTGGTTTCTTCAGAGATTCTGAATATAGTCTCAAGAATAAAAATAGGATTATCCTTTAAGACAAATCACTCAAAGATGAGATTTCTCCTGTTGGATTTCTTCAGCCTGGTGTGTTCACTGATGGAAAGCTGAAGCGAATGGAGTGACAGATCACGAATTTACTCCCCAAGGCCATTCACAGTTGTCTTGCCACCTTCTACTGAGGCCAGAAAGCTAAAATACTCCTCTATCCACTCTCCCTTATGGTCACGGAAACTAACGGAGGTCAAAGAGAAGACAGAAACAGATGTGAAGGTTTTTAAAAGGACAGGCTCAGGTGGCAAGTTCTTCTCAGCACGTCTTCAGCCTTTTGCTCTTTCTTCCTTTTTTTCTGCCTGGAAACTGATGTGACAGCTGGAGACGCAGCATCCATCTTGGCACCATAAGGGAAAAGTCACATAATATGGATAAAGAGATAGAAAATGGGGGGATGTCTGGGTCCTTGATGATACTGTGAACGTGTTTCTTTAGCCCCGAATAGCCTGCCCCAGAATTTCTTGTTACAAAAGAAAAATAACCACCATACATTTAAACCACTATTAATCAGGTCTTCTATAATTTGCAGCTGAACACAGTCCTAAGTGACAAAAATCAGTTCAGCTTACATTATATATATTAATTTAACATTAGCCCATACAGATTTTTTTAATGTTTCAGAAATAGTTAATCAAAATATATTCTCAATTGTTTTAATTTTGTTATTTAGCTATTTCTTATAAAATAAGGTTGTATCTTTCTTTTCCTTATAAGAAGGAATTTTAAAGATAATCTAAAAGCCTCTTTTTACGAACATTTTAAATTAAAGCATACATGGTAATTCAATGGTAATTCATATAAAAGACATCCCTACAGTCTCTGTACAGTAAATATGCTTGCTTATTTGTTTAGGTAATATATTGAATTACCATAAACACATGATAATTCAATGATAATTCATATAAAAGACCTCCCTATAGCCTCTGCACAGTAAGTATGCTGGCCTATTTGTTTACTTTTAAAGAATCATTGTGGGGAAATCAATAATTTTAGGTCCTCAGTGCAAGAGAAGTTTCATGCTTTGTCATATGATATGGCTTTATAGGTGAATGTGATAAACCAGATTCATTTTATGCAGAAAAAAAGAGAAAAAATATATATATATATAAATATACTCAGACATACATACCTATATAAATTCTAAGTATGTTTATATACACAGGTACACATGTATACATATATATAAATGCACATACATTCACATACTTTCAGAAGAGAAGTAAATTTATATAGCTATATATACATACATATGTGTGTATAACACACATACATGTATTTTCAGAAGAGAAGCAGTATATTTAAAAAGTAGTAGTACAGAGAAATTCTATGAAATAGACATGACAAATAATTCATGATGTTTTTATTTGTTCTACAACTTTTGAGGGATTAACTCAAAGACAAAGGACAAGGAAAAATTTTTACCTTTTTTAAAATTTTACTCTGTTGCAATCTGTTGTAAAAGAAAAATGGAAAATTCCATTCCACTTTTTCCATTAAAATAATTGATACTTGTACAACTGCCCCAGAATTTCTTGTTACAAGTGCATGTAATCTTCATCCTCAAGTGATGGACAGTCAGATAATTCTTAAGATGAGCAATCTCAAAGTAAATTTTGAGAACCAAGTTTTGGAATTTCAGCTTCAACTACTCAAGTATTTTCCACCCATTAAGTGTGGTGCAAAGGAGCGCATTTGAGAAGTCCATTTACTACTGGACAACAGCCCAAGTAGGAGGCAACAACCATACTCAACACCTTTAAAGTAACTGCAAAGTGTTAGGGTTCTTATCCAGGACTTGAATTGTTTTAATGTATTTGCTCAGAAACACTTTAATAACCAAATGGATTAGAAATTGTTTCTTTATTAAAGAGCCCATCAGAATTTCTTTAGACGTTATTAGAGTTCTTAATTCAAATATTATGAGAAGCCTCATTAAGTTTATGTTATTCTGCAACTCATTTCCAGTATTAAAAAAGTGTCTGGAAAGAGAAGAGATGAAATTAATCAGATGGCATTTTTTTTTTGTATTATTCTTTCAATGACACGTGCACAACTTGCTTCTCCATATTATATGCCAAACGTGTAGGGGGAAAACCCATAAACTTCCTGAGAACCTGGAGTGATGCTACAACAGAAACAGTCCTGTATCCTATCACCAACCTCCCTATTCTGTTCCTGTCAATTAGTGGGATACAATCTTTGATAACGCAGGGCATCTCTTTGCCCGTAGATGTGTGACTATGGGCCTCGGGAGATACACCAGGATAGCAAACGTGATCATAGGATGCGTGAATCTCTGGCACTTACATTTAATATGCCTAAGAGGCATCATGAAAATGTCTCAGCCATCGTCATCCTCTCAAGAGTCTTGGCTCCAAAGGGGATCCCTGTAGCTGAGGGGACCACAGGGCTACGAAGCAAAGAACTGAGCTGGTGAGGGTCTCTCTTCTGACCACATCAACATTTTGACATGTTTTAAACAGAGTTGAAATATACTCTAAATTGTTTTAATTTTGTTATGCAAATGGTTCTTATAAAATAGGGTATCTTTCTTTTCCCTTTAAGAAATAATTTTAAAGACTATCTAAAAGCTACTTTTTAGGAACATTTGAAATTAAAATAAGCATACCCACATGGTAATTCAATGATAATTCATATGGAAGACCTCCCTATAGCCTCTGTGCGGGAAATATGCTTGTCTATTTATTTTTCAAGTCATTGTGGGGGAAATCAATAATTTTAGGTCCTCTCTAGACTCTGCCCTTCTGCGATCAAATGTTCCTTGTCCATGTCAACCGTACAAGAAGCAAATCACTGTTCTTTTTATTTTATTATTAATTGGCAGCATTCTCAAGACTGGAGTACAAGCATTTCTATTAAACATGTTATCCCAGTGCATGGCAGACCTCTTCAAGTAGGCAGTCTCAAGACAGTACATGTAGATGAAGAAGACTAACTGTCTCCCAACAATTTCTCCAATAACTTCTCAGCTCCATGCTTAAGAAATCCCCAGTAGGAAGACAGGGAATTTTTATCATCCTTTTGGTTTGTCTTCACTAGAATCTGAAGATAATACAAGTCCAAATGCACTTCTGCTGATTCTGCTGTGCTGCCAGGGTCAGTTTCGCAATTTCAGATGATGCAACATGGTTGGTTGTTTACTTCCAACAAAATCAGCACCAAGGCCAGGGCAGAGAGCGAGTGGTGTGGGGGGTCTGGATCTCTGCCAGATACCACTGTGTCTTCAACAGCTGGATTATTTTACAAACAGGTTTTTTTTTTTTTTCCTCAAAAAAATGTGATTCTTATTTGAGAGTGGATAAATGTTCTCAGCTCATAAGGTTATACGGATATCCTTGCCTTTTAAAAATGGTACCATTTTCTCTGCAATGAATCTGTGTCTTTTATTATTTTTATTATTATAGGGCATTCACACTATTTTTTTTCATCCCTAAATGAGAGCATGTAAAATTATGGCACTTTATAGAAATTGAAGGACAAAAAGTATTTTTTTTAATTTAAATCTTTAGAACTTACATTTCTTTTTAAGTGAATACTTCCTACGATTTCTCTCCTTTTTCCTTATTTCATCAAACATGAAATTTAGGTCCTAGACTCTGAAAAAATGTAAAATTTTAATTTTTTTAATATTTACAAAAATGCACAATACTCATATTAAGTAGTTTATTCTTAAATGTTCTTAGATTTATTAAAAGGGATTAAATATATCTTTAACCAAGATTAACTTGAATATGTAATAAGTAACTTTTTTGAAACCTAGTGGTCTCAAAATGTTTTATATGCCTCAATGTCTAACACAGGATTATGAACCAGAAAAATATAGTAGAACCTCTGTACATTGACCACTCAAGGGACTATAACAAACTGGTCAACATATGAAAGTGGTCAACATAAGGAACTAGGGCTACTGTGCTGATGTGTACATTAAGTGCATGTCCAGTTTATGAAAATTAGATCAACTTAAGGAGGTGGTCAGTGTAGGGGAGGTGGTTAACTATGAAAGTTCTACTGTATTTTTAAATGAAAGGGTGAGTTCTAGGTTTACCGAAATAATCATTTCACTATATAATAAGAGGTTTCTGAATGGCCAGAGGAGGTCATTTGAGGAGAACATTTGAATAGAAGGAACTATTTTTCTGATACAACATCTTTCTGAACTTAAAAAAGGACCCATAAATGGTTGGAGTTCGGAGAAAGTCTATGACTCATCATTTGGATGAACCAGAAATTTCTAGTAGGAAACTGCTTTTGACCAACAAAAATGGCCACATCATGAGCTTCAACCAATAAAAAGAAAATTGCCTCTAAGAGGTATTAAGAGACATGCCCAAAGTTAGTAACAGAACTGGAATTTACTAAGACCTCTGGATTCCCGTACTAGGGGGCCTTGCATTTTAAGCAAACAGAGCCTCTTCCTAGGTCACTTGTCCTATATAAACTATATAAACTATAGTCTCTGTTTTCTACCACTTAAAACACTCCTGACACAAACACAAGGAAGAATTAAAGGAATTTTCTTCTAGAGGAGTAACAAAGCCAGTAAGAAGAATATTTAACCTTCGACTGACTATAGTACGTAGTTTAAATTAAGCATTCGATTTTTAACGTATGCTTTTTAAAGTAATATTTAGGTCTTTACTAATTAGGAATTCATACTTTTGTTTACCTTAAGTAAAAAATAAATAAAATAAGAATCAAGAAGAAAATTAAAATAAAAAATAAGCATAGAAAACACGTAATGGAACAGGCATTTGATGCATACTCTGATTTAAAACCTTCTAAGTGGAATCACTGAGACTAAGGTTTTACAAGGCTTCAGATGCATTTGACAAACTTCCCTCCAGAAATATTGTTCCAATTCCCACTTTCATTAACATTTCATTTTGAGCAGGCTTGATTCCCTCTTCCCCTCTACAGAGATATCGTATATGCGTTCTAGCTGGGAACTGAAATAGACTCTTATGCCCCACACGCAACTGGGCGACCCGCTCTTGGTCAAGAGGTCCCAGAAAAACCTTAAAGCTAAAGTGAGGTCAGATGCTTTACCTCGAGGCTTCTCCTTTTTGGAGTTAACTCTTTGTAACAACAAGGTGCTAACTCAGAACCAACTGGGCCTAAGGCAAGTCAAAAACGAACTTAAAATGGATCACAGAACTACATGTAAAATGTAAAAATATAAATTCTTAGGGAAAAGATGGAAGAAACCTTTCATGATTTAGGGCTAGACACTAATAGCATAATTTGTAGAATACAAAATTGATCAATTAAACTTCATTGAATTTTAAAACTTTTACTTGTGAGGAGGAAAAATAGACAAGCTACAGGCTAAGAGAGTCTATTAGCAAACCCTGTGTCTGACAAATATTAGTATCTAGAAAGCATAAAGGACTCTCCAATCTCAATCGTAAAAACCAAACAACCCAATTCACAAGGGGCAAATGACATGAACAGACATTTCACCAAGGAGGACATAAATATATGTCAGGGAAATGCAAATTAAAACCACAACGTGATACCTATCAGAATGGTGAAGAAAAAAGCAGCGACACCAAATGGTGGTGAGGAAGCAGAGAAACTTAGAAACTGGACCACTCACACATGGCTGGTGAGACTGAAAACAACACAGCTCTCCGGAAAACTGACAGTTTCTTATAAAACTAAACATGTAAGTGGCATCTGATCCTGCAATTGGATGTTTGGGCATTATTTTCCAGAGAATTAATTGTGTTCACACAAAAACACATACATAAATATTGACAGTAGCTTTGTTCATAATAGCCCCAAACTGGAAACAACCAAGAGGAGCTGTCTTTCAAACGGTGAACGGTTGAATACACCGTGATTTATCTACGCCATGCAACACAAGTCCACAGTCAACGTGAACAAACCACTGATACACAGAAAAACCTGGAGGAAGCCCCAGAAAAGTATGGACACTGCTCATGGGAAAAAAGCCAATCACGAATTAATACATATGCGTATTTTTTCATTACATTTACATTTATATAACAATCTTGAAAAGTAAACTAGAAATAGAATGCAGATTGTTGATTGTCAGGAGCCAGGGAGTGGGTGGAAACAGTGGAGGTGGGTGTGGCTATAAAAAGGCAACAGACAGATTCTGTAACTTGACCTTATCAATGTCAATATCCTGGTCATTATCATAGCTTTGAAAAATGTTACCACTGGAGAGAAACGGAAAAAGTTAATGGGACTTCTGTGTATTGTTTCTTACAACTGCATGAGACTCTACATTTATCTCAAAATGAAAAGCCTAAATAAAAAAGGTAAATGAGGATGGCGCCTGTGGCTCAAAGGAGTGGGGCCCCAGCCTCATATGCAGGAATGGTGAGTTCAAACCCAGCCCAGGCCAAAAAAATGCAAAAGAAAAAACAAAAACAAACAAACAAAAAAGTAAATGATATCAACTTATTAAAGATTGGTTAAATAAGACAGGAGAAAAAAAAGTGTAACAGTTTTGGCATAGTGCATGACACAATAAGGCTTTTTTAACTAAAAATCAAACAAATTAACAGAACCCAATAATAATTCCATAATATATCCCTAGGTAACTGAACATCATTTTATAAGACATGTGAATTAAACACAAAGGTGAACAGGCTGGGCATGGAGGCTCACCCCTGAAATTCTAGAGGCCGAGGTGGAGGATCATTTAAGGCCAGAATTTTGAGACCAGCCTGAACAACACAGCAAGACCCTGTTTCTAGAAAATGTTTCTTAAAAAATTAGCCAGACATGGTGGTGTACGCCTATAGTCCACATAACTTGGGAGACTGAGGCAGGAAAATTGCTTGAGCCCTGGTATTTGAGGTTACATTGAGCTAAAATGAAGCCGCCACAATATAACCAGGACTATGGATTGAGACATCACCTAAAAAAGGATAAAGTTGAACAAAGAAACAAGGAGACTGCACACTATAATTTATTAACTCCATTTATATTTGTGTAATAGTATGTATACTGGTAATTCCATCATTCTAAATTTACTGATGTAGTTAAATGATCCTAATGAAGTTTGTTGTGACGGGTTTATGATCTAGGAAGAAACAGCATTCCCTTAAAATGGTAGATTTAAATATGAAATCAATGAAAATAAAAAAGAGAAAGAATGTGTGGCCTTAAGTCTTGTATCTAAGTTACTACAGAACATACAAGAAGAGAAAATGAATCAAGCTAGAGTATTTCTAATGCATTTTCACTGTAACAGATTTCCAAGTCAATTAGCCCCAGCACACAGTCATTTTCCATTCTTTTCAAGTGATTTCTCATGCCGTACACAATGTGACGTCAGGGCAACATTAGACACTAAACGTAGACATAATTTGCACCAACATCTCTAAGTCTCACTAGTAACTCATTATGAACATTTTTACTTGGGTTTGGTCTGTACTTTGAGTGATATATCATTGCTCCATTTAAGAGAACTTCAGGGAATCCATACAAGGTAAAAAAGCAGATGTCATAAGCGTGTAGATAATCGAATAAATGTTTGCTTAATGTTGGAATTTGCTATTATCTGAAGTGCATCAAGCCAGCATGCACAGAAGGCATGGTCCCTTTATAATGTTTCACTTGTAAATACGAAAAACTGAGGGCAGCCTCTATTTATCTTAATATACTTTCTAGAAATACGGAAAACAACATAGACAAAAACGTTGTCACCAATTTTTATAAAGCTTGATTATTATCCAAGAAATAGGGAAATATTTTTAAACCCACTTTTTTGAATGGAATAAGACTTATAAAACCTAACTGTTGAGCAAGTTCATTAACATTTCCTTATAACTGTAAATTAGTAGGCGTGCATATGCACTCATTTTAAATGTTAACATAAACGTTATATCCAAAATAATTGTACTCAAGTCAGACAACAAGCTGGATTATTTCAATCAGTATAAACATGTTTTTTCTGAACAACAAAAAAAAATTGTATATCCCTTCACCTATAGAATCATGCATATTTTGTTAACAAAAATATATAATGTCTTAAATTATAGAATTACACTTAAATTCTGGAACAAACCACTTAAATTATGAAAAATAGATGTATATGCAATTTTAAACACTAATTACAAAACTAATGACCAACTTCCTAATTATTTCATGATCCTATTAAGAGAAAAAATAAGAAATAAAAATCTATGTGACACATTTTATTCTCCTAATTCAAGGCAT
Organism: Perodicticus potto; assembly: GCA_963574655.1. Taxonomy (NCBI): domain Eukaryota; kingdom Metazoa; phylum Chordata; class Mammalia; order Primates; family Lorisidae; genus Perodicticus; species Perodicticus potto. Next base: position 17,242 of record CAUYRH010034360.1, read on the forward strand.
CACTTTGCCATTATCTTGTAAATTAACATTGAAGGAAAACCTACACTCTGAAATCCCATGCTTTGTGTTTCTGAAGGTTACAGTTTTTATGAATGAAACTATTTATTTATTTACTTTCAGCACTATGACTAGCAATCATTTAAAATGTTTTATACATTTGTCTCATTTTATTTAAAAGAGAGTATGCTAATAGTACTCACACCTTGCTTGGATAACTTACATAACTGAAGGACAGAACTTTTTCTTCTCTTAAGCAATATTGTTAGTTATGCATTTGCTTATTTTTTAATACTCATTCTGTGCTTTCTTATTAATGGGCTATACACTGTTTCCAACTTGCGACAGTATTTAAGTCCATACAAGGGAAAGAGAACCTGTATCCCATTTTAATTTGGTATCTATAACCTCCTATGGTCTAAAAATCAAGACTGTTACTGTGGTGTGCCAACTGAGGTCAAGTTAGAATTTATTGAAATAAAGTTGGCCAGCTCTGGCATCTGAAATATTCGGAAATTTGTATTCATGCTAAACTAAGTGTATGTGCCTATTTTTTATTTAAGTTTTTACTGACAAGCACAATAAAAAGTGATGTATTCGTGAATTTACTGCAGGCTAAAGACTCCATTAAAAGTGAATTTCTTCTTTTCATGACACATTCTGACATTTATTCAATCTACATGCTCAAGAACAGTGTTTTCTAAAATTGCTCTATAGAACAATAGTTCTGGCATACGGTCTCCAAAAGGTAAAAGCTTTATCCCAGCAACCTGGAAAACTGATGTCAAATGTTTTGAGTTTGACAAATTTTCGGCGTATATAAAGAAGCTCTGTATGTGCATGTGTAAAACCTATTTGATGAAATGAATATTCCATGCACCTTATTTTGGAAAGCAAGAATCCAGAAATAGTAACGTCGTTTCCAAGACAATACTGGGTTCATTAAATTCCCACTGATTTTTTTCATCATGGGTTCATGAGAAGGTTTCCCTTTTCTTGCATTTTGGTTGGGGGGAGGTACAGTTCTGTATTCACAGGCCATCTCTGCCACTTATAGATTAAAACACACAAGTGTGGGTATGAATTCTCCTTGCATCCTCTCTCCCTGGAAACCGTAGGTTGAGACAGCAGTCTCACAAAGAGCCTGGGTCCCTGACTGACTCTTTCGGAGTAGAGCTCCCTCCAATCTGCACTGGAAATGGAACTGTGTTGGAAAAACTTTTGTTGAGTTAAACAACTGAAATTTCAGGGTTAACTGGTTGCTGCAACATAATCTAACTTACTGTCACCAATACAATAGTCGAATTCTGAAATAATGAAAATAACATGACGGGAGGGGATGTAAGATGAAAATTACAGGTGCTCAGACACTGAAAATTCTTTATTCACTCTATGTCAGCTAAATATGCTTGTCAAAAATGTTGTGCTTATAGCTCTTAATTAAATACACATTTGCCAGTCTGCTACATCACAGGACCTGCTGTAAGATCACAGGGTAAGGTAATGTACAAACGTGTAAGGTTCTTTCATGGAGCTTATGTCCTTATTGTAAGAAAGAAAATGCCCAGTAGACAATATGCTCATCGTTTTAAAAAAAGGTGAGACATTTTCCAGTTTTTGTATTAAATAAATTGCACATGTAATTCCTGCTCCCTTACTAAATTTCATTTAAAAGTATAATTATGGCAGTCATAGCAACAAAAAAAAGGAACCCTTAGCCATTTTCTGTTAGAATGGCAGATTGGATACTAAATCAGATATTTCATGGTTTTCTTGAATAATGGAAACCTATTCGACTATAACAATAAAACAATTTCAAAATTTATTTTGGAATAGAAAATGATTCTAAGCAAACTGACACATATTTCACTTAATTTCATTAAAAATGCTACAATTTAAAATTTTCCTTATCACCAACCAAATTCTCTTTCTATGACGCTAGAATGAAGCATCATTCTATTAGGAAATTTCAGTTCACAGAAACGTTATTCTTGTGTGTGTGTGTGTAGAGACAGAGTCTCACTTTGTCACCGTTGGTAGAGTGCTGTACAGTCACAGCTCACAGCAACCTCCAGCTTCTGGTTTAAAGAACATAATAAAAATTGGGTGCTACCTTAACTGTATATACACAACAAGCTTACTGATACACTCCCCATTCAGTGACAGCCCTTGCCCTGATCTTCCTTTGGTTCTAAACCAGTGGTTCTCACCCTTCCTAATGCTGCAATGTATTTTCATTGATAAAAAAGGGGTCGTGACCCACAGGTTGTTGAGAACTACTGCAGTCTACACTCTGTTCAGGTGGCAGTGCTTTTTCATTAAATACCCTTTCTTCATTTGTATTTCTGAGGAGAGAAGACACAACATCAGGAACCAGTAAGAACATAATGTGGTTAGAAACATTTCAGAACAAAGCAACATCTAGGCTGTACACTATAGCAGTCAACTCCATTAGAAAACACTAAACTCCCAATATTAAAAAAATAAGACTTCACTTTTTAGTAGAGTGACAAAAAGAAAATCACTATAAGTAAAAATTATTTTGAATAGTTTCTGGATAACTAATCCCCCTCACCCTGAAAAGTAATCTGCTAGCACTGATATTGGCTAACCCAGCATCAATGCCAGGTACGTATCAGGTTACCTGGGTTCTGTAACTCCCAGACTGTGAGTGAGTGATGGGATTCATTAGACATTGCAGGTATTAGCAACATTAGGAAGCAGATGTTAAACTCTCAAGCGTTTTGGTGCATTCTGTCTATGATTAATGAAACAGTCACAAACATTCATGCTGTGCCATATTATTCTGTATATCAACAAATGTACGTTTCCCCAAGGGCATACGATACTGCCTGTTATGAATCAGGTCTGAGCATTGAACATAAATCTTCCTGAAAAAAATATTGCAGGGTGAATGTTCAGCTTTGAATTGCACTTTTAAATGAATTAATCATTATAATGTAAAGTATTTCTGGGGAGTGAATAGAGTTTAGAAAATAGTGCTTTAGAAAGTTATGAAAGTCGTTCATTCTATTTTTATTTATTTTTTTTCTTCTTTCTTTATTAAATCAAAGCTGTGTACATTAATGCAATCATGGGGTACAATGTGCTGGTTTTATATGCAATTTGAAATATTTTCATCTAACTGGTTAACATAGCCTTCATGGTATTTTTTAGTTATTGTGTTACGACATTAATATTTTATTTTGTATTCCATCTAATGCTAAGCTACTGAAATGGTAGGCATAAAAGAGGCTTAAAAACTATATGAGTAGAATTACGTTTTCCAGAGGCGGGGTGGGGTGGAGAGAAGGAGGGGATAAAGTGGGAATACTCAAAGCCTTCAAAAATAGAGTGCAATGGATAGAATGAACAATATTTTATAGCACAATAGTGACTATGGTAAAAAGTCATGCTGTACTTTAAATTACTAAAAGAGTAGAATTTAAATGTTCCAACACAAAGAAATGATAAATGTGTGAGGTCATGGAAACCCCAATTACCCTGAATTGATTATTACGCACTGTCTGCCTCTGTATCAAGATATCACCTATATGTAATAGGTATGTACAACTACTGTTATGTTCCCATAATAATTAGAAATAATTTTTTAAAAAAGCATATAGGGTACTAAACAAATATAAGTGATATTATTATACATCAGGTTAGAAAACTTAAACACTAGTCTCTGATTTTTAAAAATAAGTAAATATTAATAATTTAGTTCATTTAACAATTTAAAATTATCTTCCTTTTGACCCACATTATCAATTATTAATATTCCATGTTAAATGATAAGAATATGTATTTTTCTTGTTACTTTCTGTTATTCTTCGGGATATACTGATTATTGCCTAAGGTAGCTTGAAATAAACATATAACATTTCAGAATGTTAGGGCAAAATGATGTCATTAGATGTTTTTAAGGTCTATGTCCAGAGATATCGTCTAGTTATTATTTTATAATGTTTTGTAGTTTGCATATATTTAGCATGTCAGAAGGTTTCTGTCCCTATTCAAAGTGCACAACTAAAATACAGACTTCAGTTACAAAAATTGAAACACAGTTTTCAACATAGTGTGTTCTTTAAACACAGACGTCCAATAGTCTTCCTGAATGAAGTGGAGAAATTAAAAACACACTTGTGGAAAGGCCAGGCACACAGGTAAGGTTAGAGAGCATGTGTTTTTCATACCATAATGCTGAAATTCTAGGAACTTGATAATATCATTTGAGGAAAACAAGATAATATTAGGTTAAAAAGCCCTACTTCTACATTAATGTCTGCAGGGCTTTAATGTCTGAACAGGCTAATTATAAGTCCTCCTATTTTTGAACACTAGAGGGAGTACAGAAAAGGAGCCCGCACCGCGGTGTTCTCCATAACAGCAGGTCTTCCAAACTGGCTGCTTGTTTCTTACATATATAAGTGGAATGTTTAAAACTTATTTAAACAGTACCCAATATTCCTTTTTAAATGTCATTTTTTTCCAGTTAATTTAAAACTCGTCATGACTAAATGGCAAGCAAAATGCCTGATACTTAAGAAGCAGAAAGACACAGAGAATGCTGTAGAAGGGGACATACACTCTCCTCATTCTAGTGAACATATTCTATTAGAAGAAAGTAGAATTACATCTGATTTATAGAATTATATCTGATTTCGAAGATATAATTCTAAGTAATTCAAAGAGTTTAAAATGACAAGCCTGGGCCTAAGGCAATAATGAACACTCCCGAATCAGAGCCAGACTTTTGTCTGACAATAACGTCCCGACATTCCAGGCCACAGTTAGGGTTTATATAGACAGAATGTCCTGAGAATTTCCACGTGGGAGGGGTAATTTGGAAACCCCTGACTGAGAGATAAGAAGGGTGAAGACTTGATGAGTTAATTTTTTTTTTTTTTTGCAGTTTCTAGCCGGGGCTGGATTTGAACCTGCTACCTCCAGCATATGGGGCTGGCGCCTTACTCCTTTGAGCCACAGGTGCCTCCCCATGAGTTAATAATTTTTTAAAAACTAAGAACTCTATTTCACACACAGTAAATACTAAGGGCTAAATAACGAGCTATTACTGAGACATCCTCTGTCTGTTTCAAACAATATAAATGTGGGTTGAGCTGAAGGGGATGGGTTTAACAAGAGTTGTAGATGATGGAATAAAAATTCGGGAAACAAGCTCCCGCCAACCAACTCACAAACCACCACCATATGTGATATGCAGGAAGATAAAGAAGCCACAGAGAAAGTTTTTAATAAGCATGTTCGTTCTCTGCAAGAAGTGGATTATGATGAACATAAATCTTCTTCTATAAAAGGGAATAATTCTGACCCTTGAGAACTTTGGAAGGGCAAATTTAGAGTCACAAAATATCCAGTAATTATTAATTGATTGATTAGTTCATTTTGTTTATTAGTGCATTAATTAATGAGCATGTACTGCCCGCCATCCAGGACTCTAGGAATTTGAGACGGTAAGGAAATCCAACAGAAGTCACTGGCCTTTGGGAACTGCATGCTAGACTCCAGAAACAACTAGGAGAAACAGTATATCAAAAACAGGTAAGTATTAAGGTGCAGAAAAAGATAAAGAAGGAAAAAGGATAGGAATACCAGATTCTATAAAGACCTACGGAGTTGGCTGACTAGGCTGCACTGGAGTGAAACTTCAGCAAAACTTGAAGGAGGTAAAGAGTCGGCTCAAGAGGAGTTAGGCGTGAAAATGCGCACAGCCCATTTGTTCCTAGAACAGCCAACTGAGGCTGCTCCTGAGGCTGACGCAAGGTGACCCAGAGAGAAAGTAGTAATGAGAGAGAAGGTCAGAGCAATAAAAGAGAAGAGAGGGAAATCCCTGGGAAGGCCTTGTAGCCGCTATAAGCACCTTGACTTTGAGTAAAAGAAGAAACTGCAACAGGGATCTGAAGAGAGAGATGTGATCTAACTGACTAACGAGCTGAGAAAAAGCTTCAGGGAGCAAAGGAGAAGGAGAACAGGGGATGATTGCAGCAATCCAAGCCAGAGAGGACGCCGGGGGGAGCCAGGGGGACGGCAGTGGGGGAGAAAAAATTGGCCAGACTCCGGAAACATTTTGAAGATAAACCCAATCAGGCTTTCTGATGAATCGCATATAATTTATGACAGAAAGAGGAATAAGTAAATACGCCAAGGCCTGAGAGTATGGACACGCCATCATCCACATGGGAAAGACTGCAGGGATTAGGTTTGGGGGAACAGAGGAGATTGGGGTTCAGTTTAGAACATGGTAAAATGAAGATGCCTCTGAGACCGCCAATAGGGATGTGAGTAAACCACTGGTTATAAAAGTTCAGAATAAAGATCTGGGCTGGAGATATGAACTTGGCAGTCATGAACTCAATGACATTTTTCCATAAAACTTAATGCCAAGAAGCGAGGTAAGCTTTAAAAAATAAAAAATAAAAATTTGAGTTAGGCTATTCCGGAGAAGGAATAGTAAAGGTAACAGAGAAAGAAAAATCATTGAGGTGAAAAAGCGTGATATTCTTCAAGCAAAATGAGGAAAGTTTTTAAGGAGTTTGTCAACTGCTGATGGGTAACACAGTATTAGACCTGAAAATCGACTATTTATTAAATAAATAACATGGAATCACTGACGATCTTGAGAGAGGCAGTTTTGCTATAGTAGTAAAATTATAGATCTGAGTTGAGCAGATTTAGGGAAAAAAAAAACAGGAGAAAATAGGTGATAGCAAATATAGAGAATACTTTCATATTTTTTGAAAAGGAGAGCTAAGAAATGTATGATAATTTTCAGGGGAACTAAGGCAAAGAAAGGATTGTACATGTATTATTATATTTGTTTTCATTTGTATACTGAAAAGAACCATCTAGGGTAGAGTGAAAAAAATGTTGGTATAGCAAAAATAAGGGAGGATTTTTAACGATTTTCTAAAGTAAATCAAAAATAGGCCTTCACACTCAAGTGTGAGCCCTTAACATCATTAATAAGTACTACTTGGAAATGGATCCTCAAGTTCAAGTTCCTCAGTAAACAAGAGTGAGATTTTAAAACAGTTGAATTAAAGCTTACATGATTAGTAACCAGCAGAGAATGGTTACTAGATCTTAAAAAAGACAACCCACAAAGAGGGAGCAATTGTGAAGTAATACAAGCAGATAAAGGATAGTGGCATAATGAATATAAACACGAGGGATGCAGACAGCACACTGATTAAAACATTGCGGTGGTGTCAGGACAGTCTGGGATGGTCTCTGTGTTATTTAATGTAGAGAATACAGAGTCAGGCTTAAGGGGAAAGGCGAGACCCCAGACATCAGGCGGGAAGGCCAGGTCTGCTCATCTGACATTCTAAGTAATAGGAGACAGTGTATGATCTTCTAAGCAGGGGTCCGGCCTGAAGGAAGCAATGCATTAGATTAATCCAGCAGTGTTTAGAGAATAAACTGGCACAGGAAAACAAAAGGCAGAGAGAGAAGCTCTAGATCTGTGAAACAGACTAACAGCACAGGGAACGGAGAAGAAGCCGAAGAAAGAAGGCAGTCAGTCAAAAATCCCTTGTCCAGCAAGAATCAACAAGACCTATAAATGATTTTACATTTTTTCATCACGTACTTTTCTTTCATAACCCTTAAAACCCCTTAATAAATATTATTTTTATTATTATTTGGAAAATGTCTCTCTCCGAGAATGTAAGTTTGAAGATGGCAGGGGCCACATGATTTGCTGACTATTTTATCTCTATGGACAACCTGAGTTTCCTTCAAGGGGCGTATTTTTATTTTTCATAAGTAAATAAGATATGGAGGCATTTTAAAGAAATAGATGAGGACACAGAATAAATAAGAAGAGGAGAAGAAAGAGAAGAGAGAAGGGGACAAAGACAGAAAAGCAAGGGGAAAAAAGAGGCAGATGATACAGAGGAGGAAGAGTGGAAGAAAGAGAAGGAGGAGGTGATGTTGAAGTTAAAAGCCTGAAAAACAGCAGAGTACTGCTGCCAGGAATGGGGAGCTGGTTATGGATAAAGGTTTAAATGGGGAAATATCAGGAGTTCAACTCCATCACTTCCTCTGCATATCAGAGCTCTCTGCCTCTGCTTCCTTGTCTATAAAATAACTCCAGGAACCTCAAATGGTGACTGTGGGGATTAGAGGAGGAAAGTCAGGACAGTGCCTGGTCTATAATGACCAGGTACTTGTGTGTCACCAGCATCAGCATCACTGTACCTCTTCCGTATATAACTGCACCACACCAGCGAGCAGTGACACCATTACAGCCTCTCCTGTGTCTGCACAAGTGGGAGAAACAGGAGAAGCACAGGCCTAACTGACGGATGAGATGAAAGGCCGTCCTTTCAGTCAAGGTCACCACTGACCTCACACGTGAACTGCCTGGCACAAAGATAAGCAGCTCAACCTTGGCGGTTCCTATCATCTCTTCCAAGTTTCTTTATTTTTTCCCAAAACCTAAAATACGTATAGGTACCAAAATCACTTAAAAATTTTTAACTTACTTTTATATGTCATTGTAAAAAAAAAAAAAAAAGAAAAGAAAAGAAAAGAACGGATAGATTGAAATGGGAAGGTGTATATTCAATGTATGTTGGGTGAAGGAAAAAAGAATGGGGTAAATAAGGAGAAAAATACAGATAATGGTTATTTTTTAAAATGATAGTGGATATAAGAGGTGAAAGCAACAAAGTCCCAGTGCTTGATGGAAAAGGAAAAGATGGGTGGAGAAGCAACTGACGTCTGAATCCCATGGAATCCGAGGAAGAGCTGGAGCAGCACTCTCAGCAGAGGTGATTGTCCTCCCCTTATGGGGGCTTGTGCATGTTCCGTTGCTGCTGGCATCGAGGTGGTAGAGACCAGAGACACTGCTGCTAACTGCCGTACATTGCAAACGACCGCCCTCACACACCAAAGAATTGTCCACCCAGAATGTCAATAGCACCGCATTTGAGAACGCCCCCCAAACCCGGAGCCACAAGTAAAAGATCAGTCACTGCACTCAAAACCCTGCAAATCCCCATTTTACTCTTAGTAAGAGTCAAATACTTAGACAATCCCCTATGCCCATCTGACCCTGTCACCGCCACTCTTTCCCCCTTCATCCACTCCTGCCACACTGGCAACTTGTTCCTCAAAGGCCTGAGACACTAGGCCACCTTCAGGCCCCTGCACTGATGTTCCCTCTACTGGGAAGGTGCTCCCCTCGGCCTCCACAGGGCAGGGTCCTTCCCCTTCAAGCTGCCCCCCACCTGCCATCTCACTTTCTCAGAGGGGCTGATTCTGGATCACCTGATTTAAAACTGTACCTCCTCCCCATCACTGTTTATTTCATCACCATCTATTTCATAGCACTTTCACCTTCTAACATTTTATAAGATTTGGCATTTATTATATTGACCTATCTTCCTTATGCTCTCCCCACGCATAAAGGAATTTTGTCTGTTTTGTTCATTAGTGTATCCTCACCAAATAGAACAGAATAGGCATGTAGGAGGGGCTAAATAAACATCTATTTGTTGACTAAATGAATAACAATGCTCGGACAAATTCAAATAAGAAGAACATTGACAGATAACACAAACGGTGCTTGCTCTATGCATGGAACTGTTCTAAGGGCTTTGCGTATAACTCATTCACTCCTCCTAACTAGCCTATACTGGAGGTAACATTATCACTATTTCCATTTTAAAGAGGAAATAAAGGAGAGAGAGATGTTAAATAATGTGGCCAAAACTACACGGCAGAACGATTTAAAACAAAGCAGCCTGGCTTCAAAGTCTGAGATCTTAACTCATTTATACTCTGCCATCTTACTGACCATCATAGACTCAAAACTGGATTGTTTAAAAAATACACACACACACACAATGCCGAACATTGATCAGAAACATTGATCTATTCAGTAAGAGATAACCAAACACTATTCTATACAGAATTGCATAAACCTAAATATATGTCTGATGTTTAGGCTTTAAAATTACAACGGTATTTTCAATTAATGATAGTTGACCTAAATAGTGCTACCGTTATCATCCAAAGTAATCAGAACATAGTTACCTGATTATCTTTTTCAGTAATTCTCTCCTGTTTTTCATGCCTTATTCAAATTAACTCAAAATGTACAAATTCTATACCTATAACAGCTTGATAGTCAGACATGCATAAATCATCAATGATTTATCTTAACAATTTTTAAAGAGAAAAATAACTGATTTTCGATTGTTTTCAAATGCATTCACCTCTCTTTAGTGACAGAGCTTCTCATTTGGAGAGATTTGCTTCAGACAGGTAGCTTCTGGTGTTAGTAATACGTGTTGAGATTTAATTACACTAATTGACCATAATCCCTACGAATAATGCTCTAACTTACAATAACAAAGCAACACATTTATGAGTTTGAAAGTTCTTCCCTCACATCCCCAAACTATCATGTATCATTACAGGAGTCACTATACATCTTTAGCAAAGTTTAGAATGTATTCATTCAGAGAAAAATAAATTAAAAATAGGAACCATGTATGAAAGCTATAACCCAATTATAGCACAAGAATATGGGGAAAGGGGTGAGGGAGGGGAGGGGAGGGGAGAGGATGGGTGGAGGGACGGTAATTGGTGGGCCCACACCTACGGTGCATCTTAGAAGGGTACAAGTGAAACTTACTGAATGCAGAATATAAAGGTCTGAACACAATAACTAAGAAAATGCCATGAAGGCTATGTTAACCAGTTTGATGAAAATATTTCAGATGGTATATAAAACCAGCACATTGTACCCCACAATTGCATTAATGTACACAGCTATGATTTAATAAAAATAAAATTAAAAAAATAGGAACCAAGATGAAAGCTTCCCCCTCTTTGCATCCTAGGTGTGCTTTAGTTGGCCGTTACTCATTCAAGGCTGCTGTAACTCTCAGGCCCCTACCAGGAGTGACATTCACCGTCCTGGGGGTAACGCTCTCCATGACAGGTCCTGATCCATTTTGCGTCTTTTCCCATCTTCAGCACAGTGACTTACACATATCATGAATTCAATGTATCTTTCATAATTCATGAATTAATGTCACACAAGCAAATTGGTATACCACCATTTGCTCCCTGGAAGAAGAAAACATCAGATTACCACCATCAGCATTTCTTCCCCTACCCCTTTTGGAAGGGGAAAAGAGCCAGGAATTTTAGTCCTCAAAATTATGGAGCTAGATGGCCAACAATCAGAAAAAGTGGCTTTTCTTTAAAAAGGCAATCGAGCACCTATTTTGTCTCTTGCCTCTTCACCTGAGTCATTCCCAACGATCCTAATTTCTCTGAACATGTACAGAAATTTATGTTTGCATAAGCTTTTATGGCAGGAGAAATATCCCCAACATTTTTTCATTCTTTCAGTGGGGATTGTGATGATGGAAAAAATTAAGAACCATTACCACTGGAAGGCAATTGATTTGACTGAAATTTTTAACCTGGTATTTTTCTGTCACCTCAATATAGAGTTTAAAATCTTGAAATAAGCTGTGGTGGCATGAAAGGGGCAAAGACACACCAGTATGTCTATTGTCTTTTTTGTGTGGTGTCAGAGAAGAGAACCTGTTAGAAATTATCAAATTGGTTCTTTGCAGACAAATTTGGAAAGACATACGACATATGTTATCTGTAGCTGAAAATCTATTTATAGAGTGTGAAACTCCATGATCACTGATTCATGGGGCATAAGCATACAATTCAACTCACTTCAATTATTCTACAAATATAAATGTTCTCAAACACCAACTTGAAGTTGTATTTTCCAAGTAGGATGGAAAACAAAGATCATAAATATAAATTTGGTCCTGACAAAGTAATATGTCTTGCCTAAAAGTGAGGTCTGGGAATTTAATTCCTTCGGAATTCTCAAGTCATTCCATTCTCAAAAAAAAATAAAAAATAATAATAATAGTTTGTGCCGTATAGGTAAGACGTTTGTTCTGAGTTCACAGGCCACTTTGTAAGTCTATTTTTATTTGGACGTTAATTAGGTATGTCTTTATTTTCTTATTTCACTTAACGTTACTTTCTGGCTCTTGGTTAAAGCTGAAATACTGCTGACTGTGGCTTCCCAGGTCTTATGGGAAACTTAATTTACAGCAGTTCTTCCTATTGAACAAACTTTCACTGTAATGAAAACATCTCTATTCCTATTACACGGGAAAATACAACAAATAGAATTTCAGATAAAGCTGTTTCTCATAACTCTTATGTGGGGGGAAAGGAAAGCCTATAATCAATAATGCTGAAATTACTATAAGAAATCTAATTACAAAATATACATGAAATTATTAGCCAGTTCAACAGTTTTGTGCCCAGTAAAGAATTCAACAAGATTTGCTAATTCATCAGTCACAACAGAAAGCACAACAACTGTCAAATCCAAAGCATCTCAGCAGACTTAAGGATGATGCCTCCCTTCCAAGGCATTTTGATAACCACAAAGGAGGCTAGTATTTCCCAAACTATGTTCATTCATTTGAAACAACTGTATGTAATGCTAGATATCAACAAGCATGCATATTAGTTATTCCTTTATTTTCTCATCCATGATGTCAAAAAGATAGGTAATATTCTTACCAATATTTTTGTTGAATAAAGGTAATCACTACTGCACTTCCTTGTAAAATTTAAATCACAAGGTCCAATTGACTCATTATTAACTTTGCCTCACTATTTGTGCCCTAAATGAAGTGCAACCCGCAAAAACAATGACTGTTCAGCGTGACAATAATAAAGTACACGGCGAGCCTTAAATGAACAGCTTATTATCTTCTCTCCCAATTTAGGAATCAACATCTACACCCACACTGCTGCTGGGAGTAAGAATCTGTGAACACACTCTGGAAGACGGTTTGGCAATATGGATTAAGAACATTAAAGCTTTCACATCCTTGACTTCTAAGAAAAAGAAAAAAACAATTTAAAAAAACAGGCAACAGGAGTATGATAGCATTTTGTGGTTAAATTCCTGGGCTCTGATCCTGCACTATCTGGTAGTGAAATATCACTTCACTTATACTGCAAGTGATCTCAAGCGAGTGACTTCACCTCTTTAGCCTCAGTTTTCTTATCTGTAAAATGGGGAATGCAAATCATCTCTCTCACCTATCTGTTTGAGAATTAGATGATTTAATATAAATAAATGCACTCAAGAGTCCCTGGGAGACAGCAGAAGCTACCTGCATCAGCTATTTTTACTGCTAAAGTTGTTCTTTCTAGTGATATATATATATAAAAAATAACCTTTAAAAAGTAGAAGTAAACATAATAATCAACATAAGGAGAAGAATGAAATAACACTGTAAATCTGGGCAATGGTTATGATCTAATATTATTGGAGAAAGTTGAAATGCCATTGCATACAATTCATATTGTAAATGACTTCATCTATGCTAAAAATGTAAATACAAAAAGACAGAAAGAAAATACAGCAAAATGTTTAGCCTACTAATTTCCATGCAGTATTAAAGATAATTTTATTTTATCCTTCATATTTTATTAGATTTTTCAAAATGTTATATAGTATTTATATGCTGTATTACTTCTGAGATCAGTAAAAAAGGAAATTTGTTCTTTAAAAGAATAGTGCCCTTTGTCGTTTATTGATCTTGCATTTGCAACGTGAGGTCAGGAAAGTACAAGCCAATCATAAAAGAATCAGTAACAGATTGGAATTTTGTCACCATCATTTTCTAAATTCCCATGAAGCTTTCCATGCACTAGACCTACAGAAGGCAGGTACTATAGTTGAGAAAATGTTTTGCTCAAAGTTGCATTTCTATTTCTTTCCTGTTAACAATGCAACCCATAGCACTGGTTTTACTATCTCTTACTTCACTATTTACTGCCTGAAACACACTGCTATTACTTCAAGGCTGCTTGAGTTTCTTATCAGCTAATTCTCTAAGTGCTGAATGATTTAATTCATTGGAAACAGAGACAGTGAAGGATGGTTATAGGCTAAGTGTGTGTTCTCGAAACCATTCTCTTCTTTCAGTAACATGCTAAGCCATCATCATTCCGAAGAAAAGAAAATTTGAAAGAATTTTGACATTTGGTAAACACACCCCAGTTTAGGGAGGCAGAATGTTGTATAGAACAGTGAAAGTACAGCTATAGCTATAATTAAATGAACTATTAAATTCCACTCATTGACAACTTTAGAACTTGGAAAATACTCCAGAGATTATTCTCTATAATTTGTTCTAGTAATAAGTTTTATATGCATGAACTTGTTAGCCAAAAAATACCAGTAGGATTTCCCAGCACAAGAAACTATGGAACTTCAAGTGGATAAGCTATAAAAAAGAAGAGAACATTTAAAAGCAAATATAGTTTGCAGATAATTATTAATTGTTTTCATCTGCCTCACATAAAGTCAAGTTAAACTTTACTTTATAAGCTTGTTCATGACATTTGTTCATGACATTATAAGAAAAACCATGAGTTCTTTACAGTGCACAGTGACAATGCCAGACGCCTTCTCACCCACAGATCAAATCGCGGAGTGCTTCAGGGCACTAACAAAACACCTCATTTTAACTGGTTCCTCCCTGAGATCCATGTCTACTTACTAAGCGCCTCTAAAACAGTAAACAAAAATTGTGCAAATATATACACATATACACACACACATACATATACGTGCTTGCTCAACGCATATAGTAGTCATGTAACTTGAAATCATAAAATGAAATACTACAACAAATGCTCAAGGTTATAATCAGTTTAAAAGCAGCAATGAGGCTGGGGGCAGTGGCTCACACCTATAATCCCAGCACTCTGGGAGGCCAAGGCGGGTGGATTGTCTGGGCTCTCAGGTTCAAGACCAGCCTGACCAAGAGCAAGATCCTACCTCAAAAAAAAAAAAAAAAAAATAGCCAGGCATTGTGGTGGGCGCCTGTATTCCCAGCTACTTGGGAGGCCAAGGCAAGAGGATTTCTTCAGCCCAAAAGTCTGAGGTTGTTGTATATGCTATGATGTCATGGCACTCTGCCAGAGGCAACAAAGTGAGACTCTGTCTCAAAAAAAAAAGAAAAGCAGCAATAAATTTTGTTTCCAGATATAAGCATTAGAGATTGCAATGGGACTCTAGTCAACAAGATTAGAGATCCAATATTAACACTAACGTTTGATACAAAACAGTTTACTAGTGAGATCTTCATAAAAAAGCAGGCAAGTTGCTACCCAACCAACTTAGATTATCTAAGAACTATTCTTAAAAAGCAGTAGCTTTGATTCTACGTTTCTTAGTGAAAAAGTATCACCCACACCTGCTCTATCAGTTATGGTTAATTTTATCCCTATAACTCTAGAGAGGTGGTTCTCAACCTGTCTAATGCTACGATGTATTTTCATTGTTACAAAGGGGTTGCGACCCACAGGTTGAGAACTGCTGCTCTAGAGGTTCACCAATATTTCTTCCCTTTTTTTTTATGTGTATAAAAAAGCAATATGGATTAATCTTATACTCCAAAGCCATTTTCTATTAATACCTTCTCCTGTCTACCTTTCAAATCTTACCCACGTTACAAAGGATTCAACATCTTCCTTTTTGACTCTTTGTTTCTCTAATGAACATCCCTTCATGAAAATCTTCAATATTTAGTTATACTATTTGGATAATGTGATGTCCTGTATGTGGTACTGATCCATTTATGTCGATCATGACAACCAACGTAAACTGTAAATTTATTAAAATTCATGTCTACCATCTTTTTAAGCTTCTACTTTCTTCATCCAAGGTTTATCATACTACTAAGTACACAGCCTGTATTGATTTATAAATCAATAAAGAGTCATTCTAGTTCTCACTTCTGCTTTCTTCGTCTGAGCCTATTGTGAGAGTGGCCATGAACAGCTGTAATGCCTTTTTATACCATAATATTAAAAGACTGGATAAATATATCTCAAAGTAGCCTTTTGAGCTCACTGAGACAAGAAACTACAACTTTTTCATCTCAGTAGCAATAAAAATATGGTTATAATACTTGAAATATGATAGGTGCTAGATAAATATACTAAATTATATTTAAATCTTTTCCACTAGTGGCATAGAAGACCAATAGATCCATATTATTTCTGTAAAAAAAATCGGGTTATCTAAAATTTACTAAATTCTAGAGGAATAAAACTGCCTTTAGACTTACTAGAAGTCCTATTCTTCTTGTCTTAATGTATGTAGCACAATCCAATTATAACCGCCTAAGTAATTATAACTAAGTAATCATAAAAAGATACCCATAATAATTATTATTCTTGTTGGACAGACTGGAATTTCATTACTACTTATGAAAGCATTTCAAGTAGCTACTACTATGTTTGACTTTACCCTAGTACCTGAATTTTCAAATGACTGAAATCCAGAAAGGTTCTACAAAAAAAAAAAAAAAAAAATGCAATTTCAGAATAACCTCAAATGAAAATCCAATAGTTTGGCACAGAGTCTGTGTGAAGCTAAAGGACAGAATATTCAAAACAAAGAACATTTTAATTAGACTGAAAAAAAGTAGGAAAGAAAAAAAGCAGTAACTGACAGTGATCTAATCATAACCCCTTTTTTATTTTTAATTTCTGTTCCAAGTTAACAGAAGCTTGCTAAAAATTTATACAAAATATATTATAGTCTAAAAGCATAGCTGTGCCAATATAGGAATTAGAATGTATCTATTTATATTTGATGTAAATGTATCTGTTTATATTTATTAAATACTAATTATAAAATACCAGAATATTGGATATAACAACTGATGAATTAATAGCACCATTTATATTTACAAGTAATAGCTATAGAAACCAGCAGTCTTCGTAAGAAACAATGTGTTGTTATTCTGTTATTCCAAACCACATCAAAGACATGTTCAGTCACAGAGGCAAGATTATCCTATAAAGATAAATGATCGACAAGTGCGAGCTGTCATTGGCTAAACACGTCTTACAAATATTTTGTTCTCAAAATAACTTTCACTCATATTACATAAATAGCCAATGTCTTGAGAGTCAGGCAGAGTACATACATTTCCATGGGCAAACATTTCATGATATCCACACAGAAGTTATTATCAACCACATGACATAATTTATCATTCATAAAATTCAGGTTCATGGTGAGATTTTTTTTTACTCAAACATGTACTAGTAATCAATCAAATTCCAAAAACATCAAATGAAAAATTGATCTCCTGGATCTGTCAGAGATCAATTCATCTACCTGGTCATCCATAACCTAAAAAAAGAAATTTTTTTATTCTTTTATAAGCTGCCTTTCTTTTTTCCCTTAAAAATCCCCAAATAAATAAAGACAGAGAGTAAGAGACCCCCCTGATTTACATCTTGGTAGTTTTAATCAAGAACCACAGGGAGGTTGAAAGTTTCACCATAGGTCTCCTTGGTCTCCAAATGTCCATATGATAGTGATGCAAACTAGAGCCAGGTCTATGTCCAGGTTGCTGTGATTTATTCTACGAGATATAAGTGAGTGGACTGATTCATCACAACATAAGGAGGACCAGCCACAAATGCAGGATTTTGATTGACTGCCTTCCTCTTAATCTCACCGACGTAAACAGTCGCTGCCCGCTGGGCTGCGGCAGGTTTCCCACGTCCCCCACCTTAGAAATCTCAACTATAAAGCATAATTCTGCCAAAAGGAACATGGACCATTTGTCCATTTTTTTAAAACGCCATAATGTTTCAGATGAAAACACGGCCTGCCAAAGATGTCAAATAAAAGAATAACGAAGAAGCGAGCAGCATCTTTAGACTGGAATTTCAACGCATAACCCCTCCATCTGTCCGCCAGTTGTGAAGCAACAATCCCGGCGCAGCCCGACAACACAAGTTTTATCCCCGCTGTGTATCAGCAGCCACTCTCGGGACCCCGGCAGTAATTACGTTCTGTCTGTGGAGCAAACTGCAGGAATGACATTTGCTTTGGGCAAACTGAACCCTGGCGACGAATGGGCCGTTTGCACAGACTTCTATTTGTTAACACACGTGGAGTTTAGTTCACAGCGGTAAAGGGGGTGGGGGCAGGGGAGGATCAGAGGACTCCCCTCCAGTTTGGATCGGAAATTGAACACTGAACGTTCAGCTCTAGAGGCCGATTAAACAGCCCTCACTCTTCGCCTCCTCCCCTTCAGACAGGATTACAATGTTGGATCCAGACTCTACCCAAGCTCTTCTCTTCCCGCTGCGGCCACCACCTTCCAAGTTACAGTCGTAACTCTCCCGCAGCTGGGGCTGCCGACTCGACTCCCGCACTGGGAACCACACCAGGAGGGGGGACACCGCGCTACGACTGTGCCACCAGCGCCAGATCCGCTCGTCCAAGACCCCACCCCTTCCAGCACAGCCCTCGCCCGCGCCCGGAGCAGCCGCCCGGGTTACGCAGCCTAAACCCCTACACGGTCTCTGCTGCTTTCCACTGGATAATAGGAGGGAAGGCGGATGGATGCCAGGGGAGGGAGGTGTAAGAACCCAGACAGTCTCAGTTCCCAACAGTCAGGATGCCAGTGGCAAGACCCCACGCCCGCGCGCTGTCCCCGCACCCCCGCCACACAGACACACACACGCACACGCGCGCGCACACTCTCCAGCTCACCCTGCTCCCTAGGTTCAGTGGCAAGTGGGGACAGGATGGAAGGAAGGAAAGGAGGAGACAGGGGTGGTGGGAAGGCCGGGAGTTACAGGGAGCGACATTTGTAGGAGAGAAGGGGATCCTTCAGGAACTGCGAAAGTGAGAAAGTCCCAAACCCCTCCACATGCCCAAAGCTGGACTCTGGTGCGAGCGGCCCAAGTCGCCTTTCTCCCGGCAGGACCGGAGACAGGGAGGGGAGCCTGAGCCAAGCTTCTCCCAGGCTGCCCTCCCTGGCCTGGCCCAGGGCCCAGAACCTGGCCCCCCTCTCGCCCCGACTTGGGGAGGCTGCCAGGCAGGGAGCGGACTTGCCAAAGGACTCTGGGGGTGCAAGAGGATGGGAGCGAAGCATCCCGCAGCCCCGACCGCCACTCACGTCTTCCTCTGGAGACACAGCCCCGGAGCCCCCTCCCCGTATCACACACAGACCGAGACCGGCGCGCCTTCACCGTCCACCCATTAAAACACTAGTTGATTTCTTCCTGATTAAAAAAAGAAAGTACAACAACAACTCTTCTCCGGAGTACAGTCCCCGGAGCAAGGAAAGTCAGTCTGCAGGCGTCTTTCTGTAGTTTGCCGGGAGTTTAGCAATTTGGGAGTCCCCAGAGAAAGGGGATCGGAAACCCAGAGGGAGGGAAGGTGCAGAACCCCCTCCCACCCCTGCGCCTCTCACCTCCTTGAGTTCCTTGGCCACGTCCTTCAGGTCGCCCAGGACTAGTTCCAGATCCTCCACGATGATCTTGATCTGTTCCTTCACCTTGGTTTTGGAGGCTGCCGGCGGTCCTTCGGCTGGAGCAGAGGAGGCGGGGGTCCCCTTGGGCTTGGCTGACATTCTTCGGGGGCAAGCGAGGCAGGTCAGGACAGGCGGGCGAGCGGAGGCTGCTGCGTGCCCCCGTCCCTGGCGCTGCTGCGGCCGCCCGGGTCTCCCCGCATCCTGAGCGCTCCCCGGCCGGCGGCGTGCGGCTGCGCTCGGCGCCCGGCCCCGCGGCCGCGCCGCGGTGCTGCCATCGACTCCCGAGCCGCGGCGCCAGGCGCGGGGCTGCAGCCGGGCGAGCAGCGCGCCTGCGCCTCCCCCGCCGCCGCCGCCGCTCTCGCGCACACCCGCGCCGCTCCCCGCCCGCGCAGGGGGTGTCGGCTGCAGTCAGCGCCCTGGACGCGGCCGCTCCGGTACCAAAGTGCAGGGAGACAACTTCGCGTCCTGCCCGCCCCGCGTCTCGGTTCTGAAAGGCCCGCATCAGCCTGCTGTGCGTCTTCTCTCGTGTAGCCTGGGTTCCTTTTGCTTCACCCGCTAAGGGAGACTCGGAGCGATTTGGAAACAACCACGCTGGGATCAGGAACTGGAGTAAGGGTCTGTAAAGTAACCCTAAATGCTTTCCCAGACACGCATGGCGCCCGGAGGCCTCCCATGAGCATCCAGTGACCTGTGAATTAAACATAATTCTGCAGGAAAAAAGACGTGCATAAGAGCGACCCCTTATCTACTGGAATCGTGACATTGAACCAGCATTATTGAAAGAGATAGCCTAATCGTGGTAATTCCACAAAGCTAATAGTGGATTTATTGATTTGAAGTCCCACCCCAAAAAATCCCTCCATAACCCCCAGAGACTGAGTCATCTTGACTCCACTTCTTATCTGGTGTCTCTGTCTCTCTCTCTCTCTCTCCGCTTTTCACCCCCCACCCCCAACTCTCTTTGTGACCTATGCTGATTTTGAGTGAAGGGGGAAAATCACCCTATTTGGATCCCGTGAAGAAGCCAAATAAGAGCTGTCTCCAATTTCTCTTGCATCTTTTTTTAAGCCTCTATTTCAAGTCTTTTGCTACTTGGCAAATAGGAAATAACTTGCTTAGTGTTCTGTCAAAAGGACCCAGGGAGGGGAGTTAACAGGAAGCCTTCAATTCATTCTCAGTAGGTGGTTACCATTCTCATTAGCTACAGTTTTAATTTCCTTAGTAGCAGACCCAAGGCCTATTAGCTACTGACCTGGCAGGCTGGCTCTGTTCTCTGCAGCGCCCACTCCTCCAGATCACTCTTTTAACAGGCTTCCCCTTTTGGTCAGGCCTTAGCAGGGCTCCCTGTTTCTTACATCTCACGCTCCAGGTACCCAACATGCTTCTGCAGGAGAATATCTCCACAACTCTCCTGTTCCCAAGTCTGTGGACTCTTATTAATCAGTCACTCTCTTCATTCTGAACAATTCATCTTGACAAAATCTTTGGACGTCGTCATATTTGGAATACGAAAGACAAAAGAGAGTGGAAGAAAAGAACTTTAGAAATGGTGTAAAAAATACTGAACTAAAAATTGCATTGAAAAATCAGAGGAAAGGGAAGGTAAAAGCAGATGCTGCTGCTAGAGAACCACTTTGCAGTAAGCAAATCGGAGAGGAGAATAAGAAGAAATGATTAAAATTATTAAATAAGCAAAGTGCTTGACTTTTCAGAAGTAAGGACAACAGATTTTTTAAAACTCCTTTTGTCTCTTCAGGCTCTTCTGTTTTATAAAAATGGAACAGTAAAAATAATTCTATTAGGTTTCAAAACTCCCCCATGGGAAATTTCTGATCTTTAATGATACTCTTACATCTGAAGAAAGACAAATGGTCAGGAATGACAGGTGCTAAAGTTAAGGTAAAATAGAAACCGATCTTTCTAGGTTGGAAGTTTTGTCTCTCAATTGGGGGCAAGTGAGTAAGGAAGCCCACAACACTCAGAGAATAGTGACTTTAGGCGAGGATATTGGAGAAGACAGGGAAGTGTTAGTTTCCTTCCCAGAGACAAAATAATCCTCCTACAAAATGGGAATATTTCCATACTACTATGAATTTCTTCCACTAAAGATTAAAAAAGAAAAATCTGTTCTCCAATAATACCATTGCCAATACTGAACCAAATTATTCCGGACCAAAGTCCGCTCATAACTATAACTCTGAAACATACCACCCACACCCACATCACAATGTACTCAACACAATTTACTATTTAATGGTCAGCATTGATCTTTACCTATCTCTGTACCTGTTTACAATACAGAGTTAACTAAAAAGGAGAAAGATAAAATTGGTTTCCAAGACTAAACTGAGACAGCTGGCAAGATTCCAGCAGTGGTAACTGTTAGTATCTTCTAGTCATTTAAGATTGCTTAAGGCAAGACTCCATAGAAATTTCTAGAAAAGAAAAATTTATAGAGTTAAAAAATATAAATGGGACGAATGAAAAGAATACACGAATATAAATCAAATCTATTTACACCCTATTTAATTACCCTTAATTGATATTACCCTTCTGGAAAATTATTCATTCCTTTGGCTTATCCTAGACTCTCAGAGCATACATGATGAGTATACATGATGGTTTAGAGTAAAACCACCGTACAACAAAAGTGAGAAACAAATTCTTGATGACTTTCTCCTAAATTTGCTTAGGTCCTAGTGCTAGTTGCAAACAGGTACAAACTCAAATACATTACTTATGAACTTAGGATAACAGAATTCATTTTTATTTCAGATTATAGAGGGTACAAATGATGACTTTACGTCCTTTAAAGTTCAAGCTCCAGTTGAGCCTTTCACCCCAAAGGTGCTGTGTCCTCCCACACTGTGCCCATTAGGTGAGAGTTTACCCACCCCCCCTCCCTCCTTCTCTCCTCTCTTCTTTTCCTCCTCTCCCCTCCGCCACCTGAATTTAATTGTGTTTTTTTTAATACATGTATTTTATTATTCTTCATTACATTATTCCCCCCCCCACCCCTCTGTGGTAAGACAGAATTGATTTACAGAAAAGAATACAGAAAACACTAAAACTCCTGGTAGAGGGAGAGAACTCAAGTGGGGAGAGAAAAGCTCTCTCCGTTTCTCTCCTGGTCTTTCCCCCGTCTCCTCCTTTAGGCCTTTAGCCTCAGGGTATATATAGGTGTATGGGTTCCTTGGCCAAGAAATGAATGAATACAGTCCCTTCTGCCAGGGGCAAGGTGAATGAGTGTATCAGTGAAGGGACACAGTCCATTCATGGAATTGAGGCCCAGGAAATTCACAAGAAATTGACCTAGGCATAGGAAATGGGGGTTCCACATTTAGTCCCAAGTGTAAAGTGAAGGAGACACCAAGGCACAGGTGTCTCCTCGGCAGTTGTCCAGCCTTTTTGGCTATTGGAGCCTCTGGTGGGGGTTGGCGGTCCCCCTCCTTGCCTGTCATCCAGCCCCTGGCTCTTCAGCTGACTGCCACAGCACCAACACCACCAAGGAGGAGGCGGCAAGTCTGCTAGCTCCGCTGAGCTGGCTAGTGCGCCAAATGTCCTGCATCAATTCTCCCTCTCCGAGTAGAAACTCTAACTGCTGTTAGGGAAAAGGAGCGAAGACTCAATCTAACTGCTTCGAGTAGGACTCGTTTACTAATATTCCATCAACATACGCCTACGTATGTATAATTTTTTAAAAGATAGGTATAACAGAGTGCATGCAAGTATTGTTATGAAGCACAACAATCACAAGTTCTACTCCCATGAACCCACCGAGTACCAAAAAAACTAGACTGTGACCAATATCCTGGTACCAGCTTAAGAGTTCTTTCCCTCCGTGTCTGTCCTCCAGGCAATCCAGTATCCTGAATGTTATATCATCCCTTGTAGCTTTTAAAAATGACTTCATCACATACATCTGCAGCCCTAAGTAATATTACTTGCTTTCGAGCTTTTATAAAAACAGCATCTTACTGTATATATTCCTCTGGTACTAGTTTTTTCACTATTACATTTCCAAATTCTCCCACACTGTTACATATAGCTATAGTTCAATCACTTTTGTTATTATGTAATATTCTATTGTGTAATTGTTCCAGAATTTATGTATTCATCATCCTTCCTGTAGATGTTTGAAATTCCAATTTTTTGCTATATGATCAATGATGTTATGAATTATTTTTATACTATCTTTTGGGTTTTGTATATACTGGGTTTTGAGTAGGCAAAAGTTTCTCTAGGATATATATAACTAGGAGTGAAAATGCTGGATAATAGAGAATGAAAATGTTCAGTTTCACAGTTTAGGACCAAATTGTTTTTGAAAATATGTTGTTCTGGCTCGGCACCTGTAGCTCAAGCAGCTAAGGCACCAGCCACATACACCAGAGCTGGTGGGTTCGAATCCAGCCCAGGCCTGCCAAACAGCAATGACAACTACAACCAAAAAATGTCTGGGCGTTGTGGCAGGCACCTGTAGTCCCAGCTACTTGGGAGGCGAAGGCAAGAGAATCGCTTTTAAGCCCAGGAGTTGGAGGTTGCTGTGAGCTATGATGCTACAGCACCTTACCCAGGGCAATAGCTTGGGTCTCTGTCTCAAAAAAAGAAAAGAAAAGAAAATATGTTGTTCCCATTTACCTTCCCACCAACAGTTTGATCAAAGCTTCTTAATGTAAAAGACCATAAAAATTCTGTCTTAAAAGTGGTTTTCAGCTGGGTGCTCATAGCTCAGTAGTTAGGGCTCTGGCCACAAGCACTGGAGCTGTTGGGTTCTAACCCAGCCCAGGCTTGCTAAACAAAAATAAATAAATAAAATAAAATAAAGTAGCCAGGCTTTGTGGCAGGTGCCTGTCATCCCAGCTACTAGGTAGGCTGAAGCAAGAGAATTGCTTGAGCCCAAGAGTTTGAGGTTGCCATGAGTTATGACACAACAGCATTCTACATATGGCAACAAAGTGAGACTCTGTCTTAATAAAAAAATAAAAATAAAAATAAACGTGGTTTTCAATAGTATTCCTTTCAATACATGGTTGTGTCTATTAAACAATATTAAATCTGCAGTGCTGGCTTGACACCTGTGGCTGAAGCAGCTAAGGCGCCAGCCACATACACCTTAGCTGGCGGGTTGGAATCCAGCCTGGGCCCACCAAACAACAATGACAGCTGCAACCAAAAAATAGCCGGGCGTTGTGGCAGGTACCTGTAGTCCCAGCTACTTGGGAGGCAGAGGCAGAAGAATCACTTGAGCCCAGGAGTTGGAAGTTGCTGTGAGCTGTGATGCCACAGCACTCTACCCAGGGCAACAGCTTGAGGCTCTGTCTCAAAAAATGATATATAAAAAATAAAAATATTCAGTGCTTCTTATAAAACCTTTCTAGACGTAAAATTTCATAATCTTCAGTTTTAAGTGTTCCTCAATATTTCAGTTAAAAATTTAAGTAAATAAAAATGAATTTCTTAAAATGCCTTTTAAGTGGTAAGTCAATGTTTTAGTAGTACAGCTAAGAAAAGAAGTTCATCATCTTAATTAAGTATAATAGTATATTAATTTGGACTTACTTTTTTTTTTGAGACAGAGCCTCAAGCTGTCACCCTGGATAGAGTGCCGTGGCATCACAGCTCACAGCAACCTCCAATTCCTGGACTCAAGCGAGTCTCCTGCCTCTGCCTCCCAAGTAGCTGGGACTACAGGCGCCCACCACAACGCCCGGCCATTTTTAGGTTGCAGCCGTCATTGTTGTTTGGCGGGCCCGGGCTGGATTCGAACCCGCCAGCTCAGGTGTACGTGGCTGGCACCTTAGCCCGTTGAGCCACAGGCGCCGAGCCTTCCTTTCCTTTCTTTATTTTAATTGCTTGGCCTTTACCTCCTTTAAAAATGTCTTTTTCATCTTCATCTGTCTATGCACAGATCACCCCAGACAATACCCACAATCTAATAGGCATTTACCCATGTTTTTCCATGCTCAGATGTTTATATAATACATGCCTATGTGTTAACACATATAAATATTATAAAAAACCAATTTTATATGTACATCTGTGATTCACTTTTCACATTCAATCATTACTTTATGCCTAATTATTTCTTTTGTAATCTGAAAATATTACATTTTATGCTACTGATATACTGAAAGTAATTGCATAAACAATGCTATAATAGATTATGCATATAACTTTTTGACTTTCAGAAATTTTCTTGCTATGGTATAAGAACTCTCCACACTGAGTTTTGTTCAGAAAAAAGTATTGTAACACCTTCTCTTTCCACTAGTAATGTTCACACTCCCCAATTCCCTGACGCCATCAGCCATTTAGCCTTTTTTTCCCCTGTCTGATTTTAGGCAAAATGATGTCTTATTGTTTCATTACTTAGAAGTTGCCTACCTACAGGTATGTCTGGGCATGCAAATGCATCTCTTCCCCATTTTTATATTATGTTGTGTTTTGAGAGGGGTTATTTTTCATTTTATGAAGTTTGGGTATTATACATATTAGCCTTTTATATGTTCCGTTAGCCTTTTTTAATCTATTACTTATCTTTTTTAAACAGAATTTTGACCAGGAAATATATTGTATTGGTAGCTTTGCGGTTGTCAGCTTTCATAAAAACTTCTTTCCATCCATCCATGCCCTGTCCCTGGTTATTCTCTTAGATTTTCTCATAAGAGTTTTCACTTTGTACTTTGCTTGCACGTGAGGGTTTAATTAATCCAGAATTTATTTTCACGTGTTGTACTTCATGAGTACAGTTGTATTTCTCAATGGATGCTCAAATGTGCCAGCTTTATCTATTACATAGTTTTTGGTCTGGATTTAGTCCTCTCCCCTTATTTTCACTTCCTAAAAGATAATGTTCCATGCATAGTGAAAATGGGCCTGGATGTCAGACAAACTGAGTTATAATCCAGCACCTTTTTCTTTTTTCAACCTTTAAGACATGGAATGAGTTGCTTATCTTCTTTAAATTTTGATTTCCTCATTATTAAAATGAACTTAGCGATTCTTCTCAATGATGTAAAGATTAGGTTGGATAATACAGACACATATACAATAAGTGCTCACTATGTGCCAACTCTAGTCCTTTACTCTTTGTCACCATTAAAGTCATCGGGTTATAATGAACAATTACTAACAAGCAGCTGAAATGCTTCACAAAATAATTTCAACCATTTTATTTAAATCTATAACGTACTGCGTTATTGTGCTTATTAAATTTGGAAAGTTGAATTCCCTTTTGCAAAAGGCCCAGATTCATCACTAAGTGAAGTTCAAACCACTTCACAATCATGAGTCATGGCCATGTTGGTTCAGAAACCAAATAAGGCTATCCCAGTGTTCCTAAGGTTATCTCCCTGTTTATAAGCATAGTTTACTGTTTCAGAAACTCTCCCACTATTCTTAAATCTATCTCTATATTTTTAATATTATACTCTGCTTCCTAAGTCTATCTTAACAGTGTAGTACATACATTTTTTCCTTAGTAACAAAATGCAGTTTTTAAAAAATTTCCCAAAATACCTGGATTACCTGTAAAAAATAAAAGCTGATAACATTGACAAAAATATTTTTAAAATATTGCCCTAACTAAAATCCAACTGACAGATGAAGTTTCAATTAGCCTCTATAAAGATGCTTTTAAAAATCGCAATATCCCCGCAGGACAGTAGTTATTCATGTCACTCTGGTTCCTTATAGTCAATGAAACAGAGGCTCATCATTTGGGCTCTTTATAAAATATCAGTTCCTCCTTTCTCACCAGATGATTCCAGGTGTAGTTTCATCATAAATAATCACAGAAAACTCAGGGTTTCCTCTTTGGGGTATATGTTCATTAACATCTTCCTTCAATGATGATTAGGACACAGTTTTGGGTAGTGGTAAAATAAGGCTTGGGGATTATAGATAGCTGAGCTGAAGGACATGTCCAAGATTAAGATTTTCACAGAGGCCAGAACTTGCATTTGTAGTGAACAAAAAGAGCCTGTAGACCCTCTTTCAGGAGCTTTAACATCTGTTTACTGTTCACCCCAAGGAATAACAACTTTTCATGCTATTACAACTCTCAGAGCTCCTTGTTTGGGCAAAATCTCAGCTGACTTTGGAACCCTTTTAGGATTCTTGCCCCTGAATGGAAAGGTAGGTTTTCTCTGGATTCTTCTGTTTGTGGATATCTCCATTTATGTGCTTAGGTGAAAATTGATCTGTGTGTGGGGTGTGGACTCTTGTAGATAACTGTGTCACTGGCACAGCAGTGTCATGACAGCCAAATTTTGCTTAGTGTTAAGAACTAGAAAAAGAAATTCCTGATTCTAGAGTGAATACTCTTTGGAAACAAGAGAACATTGGAGATGGGTGCCACCCATAAGATATCACAGGCCTTTTAAAGATGATTTTTCCCTTTCCTCTTGCATTATGTCTGTGATCTGGAGCACTGAGTGATGGGGATGTGGTTTGGTATAAATCCTGGCTCTTTACTTCTAAACTAGATTACCAATATCGAATTTCTGGCAGTAACTTTCAACCCATTGTCATCTGACAGTGGCCAGTCATGAAACAAAATAACAAATTCAGATACATTCTATTGTTTCACAAAGGAAGGAATAACCACCAGTTCAATATATAAAGGAGAGAATTCTATATAGAAAAACAGATTAAAATTTGTTTCATAGTTCATGTCATACATTATTAATTAATCCTCATCATGTCTTACTGATGCATTAGGAAATGCCTTGGGAGCTTCAGAAAGTAACCCCATCAAAGAAACTAGCAAGAATTCTACTAATAATTTTAAGTTTACGGAAAACTTCCAAAGTCATAAGACTGGACTTTTCTCTTTCATTGTGATTCTCTCTGTTCTTTAATAGCCTTAAAACTATCTAACTAGTTTCTAAAAAACTCATTTGCGTCAAAAAGCTTAATAAAATTAACAGCAATAACCTTAAATGCATGTTTGGAATTGAAATTCTGGAAATCTCGTTTTCAGCATTATCTTCAAGACATGGTAATATCAACAGCTCTCAACATGCATAGAATTAAAATGCTGTTTCTATATGTTCTCAGAGAAAACTCACTGAAGTACGAATCTAAGTTGCAATAGTGTTGTATTAGATGTTGCTTTACTCAAGCCTCTTAAAATAATGTATTATGCTTTTGCTTATAAGGGATCAATAAGTATTACTCCTGTTTTACCATTTCCTCCTGTCTTTATGGGCAATAACAATTATGGGTTTCTTCGTGTGATCTTATTTAAATATAAGCAGCTTACTATTTGGGAACTTGTGTGTATTATTAAGTTGAAACAAATGATGTCATTGGACTTAATGAAATCTACAGTCTCAAGTCCTTGGGAAATCACTACAAACAATGTGGACTCACATAAAGCAAAGTACAACTTTTAGGTTTAATTCCTAAAATAAAATTAGTCCATGTAAAAGTAATACACATAGCAACCCTGACATAAAAATTTCCTCAGACTTTTATGCTTTTTTGCTCAGCTTTCCTGTTGCCTTACTATTATTTGAAACTTCACATCAGACATGACCTTAATTCATGAAGTACCATCTGCATTGCAATGCATGAATTCATCAGTTTCCTATCTAAGCTTCCTTTGACTTAAGTCTTTAGAAGAGGATGTGGAAGGATGAAGAAATGGATTTGGAAAGAATGTATATTACATTCTTACATTACATGATACTTGGAAAGGTCATTCTTAAAAGCTGTGCACAAATTTGTGCAAATGGAACACTCCTGCTGCTGAACCTACTGCATGAAATGCTTTTACTCACTGCAGGTGCACAAGGGCCTAGACATCAAATTCCTTTAGAGCTGAATTTTGCAGAGTTAAATTTTTCAGATGTGGCATTTGCATTTTTTTCTATGACTCACCCTGCTTTTAAAACTTTAGCAAATTTCTAGTTTAAGATGGCAAATGCATTCATATCTACCTCTCCTTCTTCCAAAGTCAAAATGAAAGGATAGAAAATTGCACACACATACCCAAACGTGTGTGTATATGTGTGTGTCTACCTATAACCATACCATCTATATAGACACACACACAAAAAAGTCTATGTTGCTTCAAATATTATATTTTACAATGTATATTTTCCTGTGTGCTATTACACAAAACTACCCTAAAATAAGAAATGTCTTAGCAAAATGTAAGTCTAAGGAATTTCTAAAAAGCAGATATACACAGATTTGTCAAAAGTAAAGAGTTATGAAATTTGAAGCACTAATGGCAGGATTAATATTATTATTATTAATTTTGTTTTTACACTCAATGCTCAGAGAAGAATCAGGCTCACAATCAAAACATAAACCTTGGGGACATCATCAATCTTCAGCACAGTTATTAGGCCCCTGTCTTTCCCTGCTTGTCAGCTATGACTTTTATCCTCAGGACAAAGGCCAGAGATGAACACTAAAAAACAAATAAAAGAAAACTGGGAAGCGTACTGATGTAAAAGACTGCAAACCAAAAAAAAAAAAAAAAAAAAGAGTAACAGAAATGGAAGAAAATCAAGATTTCACAATGTGTATGGATGGAATAGGGTGGATGAAAAGGAACTAATGCAAAGGTGAAGGCAGCATACCTTGGAGCAGTGAAATTTAGTAGAAAGTTCTACCTTTTGCAAATGTATTTTTAATTTGCCAACCTTGGGAATTCCTGACTGGCTAGCATAAAACTCCTAGCTGCACTACCCTAAACAGAATCCACAGGTAACCTTTCTCTGGAAAAAGCGTATGGGGGAAAATATCCACAATTGTAGAAAAAACCCAACCTAATTCTCAATCATGTGGATAAAGTGTGAAATTCAGAGTAAATAGGAATAATTAAGGAAACAGAACAGAACAAGAAAGGGGATCAAATAAATGTTCTCAGAACAAGATTATTAAAAAAAAAAGATACTATAGTTTTGAAAGGAAAATTATGAAATGCTAATATTTTTGGACATTAAAAATTGATTACCAAAGTCTTCTGTTAAGGATTGAATGTGTATATCCCCCCAAATTCATTTGTTGAAATCCTAACCTCTAAGGTGATGGTATTAAGAGGTGGGGCCTTTGAGAGGTAATTAAGTTATGAAGGTGGAAGAGGAATGGAAAGGATACACCTTTAAAAGGACCCTGGAGAACTCTGTTACTTCTTCTGCCATGTAAGGGTATAGCAAAAAGGATGGCTGTCTCTGTGCATGGAACTGGGACCTCAATAGACACTCAATCTGCCAACACCTTAATCATGAGCTTTCTGGGCTACTGAACTATGGGAAATAAATGTTTGCTGCTTAATCCACCCAGTCCTTGGTATTTTTGTTGTAGCTGCCTGAATGGAGTAAGACAAATACTGATACTAAGAAGTGGGGATGCTGCTATAACAAATGCTGCCTAGAAAGGTGGGAGCTGCTTTGAAACTAAGTAATGAATAGAAGGAGATTGGAACACTTTTAAAGTGCTTACCAGAAAAATGGACGTTAAGGGTAATTCTGGTGCGCTTTGAGGGTGGCTCAGAAAGAGAAAAGAATTGGAAAGAAAACCTCAATCTTTTCGAAGTATACCTAGGTAAACCTAAAAAGAAAGTTGCTGGGAGTATGCACAAATACTATTCTCATGATGTATCCAAAGAAGTTGAGCAAGACATTGTCAAAAACTAAAAAACAAAGGCTGTTTTTCTTTTTTTTGGTAAATATTGGCAAAGAAATTAACAAATTGCATTCATGTTCTAATGTTTTCTGGAAGATAGAATTTGTAAGTGATCACATTTGATGTTTTAGCTAAAAAGATGTTTAAGTGGTTGGAGGTGTGGCTTGCTCCTCCTGAGTGCCTGTAGTAAAATGTGGGAGGAAAAGACTTAAAGATAGACTTCTTAAACAAAATAAGAGCAGAATTTAAAGATTTGGAAAATTTTCCTCCTATCCATATTGTAAAAAAAAAAAAAGAGAGAGAGAGAGGACACTGAGGCTGTGGCTACACTACTATTTGATGAGATTAATATGGATCTACTGTCCCAACAAAAGCCAAACGCTTATTATTTAAGACAATGGAGGAACATCCCAAAGGGGATGCAGTGATGGCACATCTCTTCCCATGTAGGTCCAGAGTGCATGTGCCCAGAAAGCACTGATGCCACCATCTTGGTTTCAAGGGTAGGACTGCTAAGAGTCTCAGGGCTGCAACATCACACCAGGGGAATCTTGAGTACAGGGACCTCAGCCTGGAAATGGTGCAATGGTGCAGGGCAATGGCCAAGAACATGCATGGGTTCAGACCCCAGGAACAAGCCATTGTGGGGCCTTTTTACCAAGCTGTGGGGGTGATGTTGCCATCCTTGTGTCCCTGAAAGGCAGAGCGTCCAACACAGGGAGCAACTTGAGACTGAAGTTTTAATGTCATTTGCACTGTTAGGTTGTACCAATTACCCCTTTCTGTTTTCCTATTTCTTATTTTGGGAAGGGAAATGTCTACCCTATGCCTGTCTCACACTTACATTTGAAAAGCATATGACCTGTATAGTTTCACAGATTCACAGCAAGAGAAAAATTGCCTAATAATAAATTGTACCTTTCTTTTCACCCATGTCTGCTTTAAATAATATTTAGATAAGACTTTGGACTTAACTCTAGAACAATTTAAGATTTGGGTGATGTTTGGGTGAAAATAACATGTTTTATACATGACAAGAACATGGATTTTGGAGGGGGTCAGGCATGAAATGTAGTGGTCTAAATATTTGTGTTCCCTCCCCAATGTGTTTTTTTTTTTTTTTTTTTGAGACAGTCTCACTCTGTCATCCTGGGTTGAGTGCAACCTCAAACTCTTGGATTCAACCTCTTGAATAACTGGGACACATTACAGTGCCTGTCTAATTTTTAGTAGACACAGGATCTCACTCTTGTTCAGGCTGGTGTGGAACTCTTGAGCTCAAGCAATCCACTCTCCTCATCCTCCAAGAGTGCTAGGATTACAGGCATGAGCCACTGTGCCTGGCCCCCAATGCATATCTTAAAAGTCTAAACCCCAAGTTATGGTATTAGGATGTGGTACCTTTGGGAGGTAATTAGGTTCTGACAGTGAAGACTTCTTGGTGCAAATGTCTTTGTTGTAAAATAATTTTTGATCATCTGGGTATATACCTGGTAGAGGAATTGCAGAATCAAGCAGTATGTTTACTTTTAGTTCCTTGAATGTTCCCTAAACTTCTTTCCAAAAAGGTCATATTAGCTTGCATTCCCACCAGCAGTGTAGAAGTGTTTCCTTCTCTCCACATCCATACCAATATCTGTAGTTTTGGGATTTTGTAATGTGGGCTAATCTTACTGGAGTTAGATGATATCTCAAAGTGGTTTTGATTTGCATTTCTCTGATGATTAAGAATGATGAGCATTTTTTCATGTGCCATGCACCTGTCTTCATCAGAGAAGTTTCTGCACTGGACATTCAAAAATCATGACACCCAAAACAAAACCAGGCTTATCAGTTCTCTCAATTAATGTGAATGGTTTAAATTGTCCTCTGAAGAGGCACAGGCTCGCTGATTGGATACATAAACTCAGACCATATATCCAGATATCTGTTGTATACAAGAATCCCACCTTACCCTACAGGATAAAAATAGACTAAGGGTGAAGGGATGGAGTTGTATGATACAGGCAAATGGAAACCAGAAAAAAGCAGGGGTTGTAATTTTAGTAGCAGATACAATTGACTTTAAACCAACCAAGATAAAGAAAGATAAGGAAGATCATTTCATATTTCTCAAGGGAAACACCCAACATGAAGACATTTTGATAATTTACATTTATGCACCCTACCAGAATGCTCCTCAATTCATAAAGTAAACCCTAATGGATATGACCAACTTGATACCTTCCTGCACTATAATAGTTGGAGATTTTGACACCCATTTGACACTTTTAGTTAGATCCTCCAAGAAGAAACTAAACAAAGAAATAATAGACTTAAACCTGACCCTAGAAAAAATGGACTTTACAGACCTCTACAGAACTTTTCACCCTAATAAAACTGAATATACATTCTTCTCATCAGCCCACAGGTCATCCTCCAAAATAAATCATATCCTAGGACACAAGTCTAACCTCAGCAAATTTAAAAGTATAGAAATTATTCCTTCTATCCTCTTGGACCACTATGGAATGAAAGTTGAACTCAACAGCAACAGGAATCCTCATACCAACAAAGTCATGGAAACTAAATAATCTTAGGCTGAATGAAAACTGGGTCAAAGATGAGATTAAGAAGGAAATCACCAAATTTGGGGAACAAAATGATAATGAAGACACAAATTATCCAAACCTGTGTGATACTGCAAAGGCAGTCCTAAGAGGGAAATTTATAGCATTGGAAACCTTCATCAAGAAAACAGAAAGAGATTAAGCCAACAACTTAATCAATCATCTCAAGCAACTGGAAAAGGAAGAACATTCCAACTCCAAACCCAGCAGAAGGAAAGAAATAACCAAAATTAGGTCAGAATTAAATGAAATTGAAAATAAAAGAATCATTCAGAAGATCAATGAAACAAAAAGTTGGTTTTCTGAAAAGATTAACAAAATTGATGAACCTTTGGCCAAACTAACCAGAAATATAAAATTAAAATTTCTAATATCCTCTATCAGAAATGATAAAGGAGAAATAAAAACAGACACTTCAGAAATTCAAAAACTCTTCCGTGATCACTACAAAAATCTCTATTCCCAGATAATGAAAATATGAAGGAAATGGACCAATACCTGGAAGCAGTCCACCTTCCTAGACTCAACCAGAAAGAATTAGAAATCTTGAATAGACCTATATAAATCACTGAAATAGCATCAACAATGTGAAATCTCCTAAAAAAGAAAAGTCCAGGACCAAATGGCTTCACAATCGACTTCTATCGAACCTTTCAAGAGGAACTAGTACCTATATTACATTAATTTTTCCAAAGCATAGAAAAAGAAGGAATACTTCCCAAAACATTCTATGAAGCAAATATCACCCTGATACCCAAACCAAAAAAGGATCCAACAAAGAAAGAAAATTATAGGCCAATATTGATCAATGAATATTGATGCAAAAATAGTCAACAAGATCTTAGCAAACAGAATTCAACAGCACATCAAAAAAATTATACACTATGATCAAGTTGGCTTTATTCCAGGGTTACAGGGTTGGTACAACATAGGCAAATCTATAAATATAATACATCACCTCAATAAAATACAAAACAAAGACCATATGATTCTCTCAATTGATGCAGAAAAAACTTTTGATACTATCCAGCAACCTTTCATGATCAGAACACTTAAGAAAATAGGCATAGAAGGGACATTTCTTAATCTGATAGAGGCCATCTACAGCAAACCCACAGCCAATATCATATTGAATAGTATAAAATTGAAAACATTTCCACTCAGATCAGGAATGAGGCAAGGATTCCCACTGTCTCCCCTGCTATTCAACATAGTAATGGAAGTCTTAGGCATCACAATCAGACAAGAGAAGGTGATAAAAGGTATCCAACAAGGGTGAGAGGAGATCAAACTCTCACTCTTCACATGATATGATCCCATACCTGGAAAATCCCAGGGACTCAACTTCAAAACTCTTAGATGTGATCAAGGAATACAGCAGTATCTCAGGATACAAAATTAATAGTTACAAGTCAGTAGCTTTTATATATGCCAACAATAGTCAAGCTGAAAAAACAATCAAGGACTCTATTCCTTTTACAATAGTGCCAAAGAAGATGAAATATCTGGGAATTTACCTAACAAAGGATGTGAAAGATCTCCATAAAGAGAACTGAGAAACTCTGAGAAAAGAAATAGCTGAAGATGTTAACAAATGGAAAAACATACCATGCTCATGGCTAGGAAGAATTAACATTGTTAAATTGTCCATACTACCCAAAGCAATCTACAGATTTAATGCAATCCCTATTAAAGTACCATTGTCATACTTTAAAGAACTTGAAAAAACAGTACTTGGTTTATATGGAATCAGAAAAAATATCGAATAGCCAATACATTACTCAGAAATGAGAACAAATCAGGAGGTATCACATTATCAGACTTCAGGCTATACTATAAATCTATAGTGATCAAAACAAGATGGTACTGGCACAAAAACAGAGCAGTAGATTTATGGAACAGAATATAGAACCAAGAAATGAACCCAGCTACTTGTAATTTGATTTTGACAAGCCTATCAAAGATATTCAGTGGGGGAAAGACTCCCTATTTAAAAAATGGTGTTGAGTGAACTGGCTGCTAACCTGTAGAAGACTGAAACTGAACACCCACCTTTCACCATTAACAAAAATTGATTCTCACTGGATAAAAGATTTAAACTTAAGACTGAAACTATAAAAATACTTGAAGAGAGTATGGGGAAAACACTTGAAGAAATTGACCTGGGAGAATATTTTATGAGGAGGACCACCCAGGCAATTGAAGCAACACCACAAATATATTACTGGGATCTGATCCAACTAAAAAGCTTTTGCACAGTCAATAGCACATCACATAAAGCAAACAGACAACCTTCAGAATGGGAGAAGATTTTTGCAGGTTATACTTCTGACAAAGGTGTGATAACTAGAATCTACAGAGAACTCAAACTAATCAGTAAGAAAAGAATAAATAACCCAATTTCTTTGTGGGCAAGAGACTTGAACAGAAACTTCTTTGGTGAAGACAGGCACACAGCCTACAAACACATGAAAAAATGCTCATCATCCTTAATCATCAGAGAAATGCAAATCAAAACCACTTTGAGATATCATCTAACTCTTGTAAGATTCACTTAACATTACAAAATTCCAAAACTACAGATGTTGGTGTAGATGTGGAGAGAAGAGAATGCTTCTACATTGCTGGTGGGAATGCAAGCTGATACGACCTTTTTGGAAAGAAGTTTGGAGAACACTCAAGGAACTAAAGTAAATATACCGTTTGATCCTGCAATTCCTCTACTAGGTATATATATACCCAGATGATCAAAAATTATTTTACAACAAAGACATTTGCACCAGAATGTTTATTGCAGCCCAATTCATAATTGCCAAGACATGGAAACAGCCCAAGTGCCCATTGGCTCTTGAATGGATCAACAAATTTTAGTGTATGTACACTATGGAATACTATGCAGTCATAAAAAAGATGAAGACTTCACATCTTGGCTCGGCGCCTGTGGCTCAATGGGCTAAGGTGCCAGCCATGTACACCTGAGCTGGTGGGTTCGAATCCAGCCTGGGCCCGCCAAACAACAATGACGGCTGCAACCATAAAATGGCCGGGCATTGTGGCGGGTGCCTGTAGTCCCAGCTACTCAGGAGGCAGAGGCAAGAGACTCGCTTGAGCCCAGGAATTGGAGGTTGCTGTGAGCTGTGATCCCACTGCACTCTATTCAGAGTGACAGCTTGAGGCTCTGTCTCAAAAAAAAAAGACTTCACATCTTTTGTGTTTACCTGGATGGAGCTGGAAGATATTCTTCTTAGTAAAGTATCTCGAGAATTGAAAAAAAAAAGTATCCAATGTAATCAATACTACTATGAAATCAATGTATAATCACCTACACATTCATATGAATGGCAAAACATAACTATAGTCCAGAAAGTAAAAGGGAAGAGGAGAGAGAGGGGAGGGGAGGAAGGATATGGGAGGAGGGATGGTATTTGGGGGACCTCACCTTATGTGCATGATGCAATGGTAAATTTCAAAACTATTAAGAAATGAGTATAATTTTGATGGATGTGTTACTTAGTTCAATGTAAGCATTTCACATTGTATATCAAAACAGTACCCTGAACCACATAAACGCATCCATGTACAAAGTTATGATTTAATAAAAAATAATAATTAAAAAATAAATTTCAACATGAAAAAAGAAATAAATGACCCCAGAAAGCTTTCTGGCTTTCTCTCCAACAAACAAACATATATAGCAAGAAGATGGCTGTCTGTGAACAGGTCCTCACTGGACATCAAATCCACCAGTGCATTGATCTCAGACTTCTCAGCCTCCAGAACTGTGAGAAAAAAAAAATGTTATTTAAGCCATTCAGTTTATGGTATTTTTGTTATAGCAGCCCAACAGACTAAGACATCTTCCTTACAAAAGAATTGCAAATAATTGATTTAGATGCTGTCCACATTAGGAGGTAGAGCTTAACTCTTTCACCTTCTCCATGACCATGGAGTAGACTCACAGACTCTTTTCTAAAGATAAAACTAGCAACAGAAAAACAAAGAAATTTTACAGTGAAGAGACTGAGCACACATTACTTTAGCCAACTGTTTAAGTGACACCAGTGATGCCACATGGAAATGATGCACTCAGAAGGGCACCTCACTTACGTGGCCTTCTTCCCCAAAATCCCTAAACTCAGTCTAATCATAAGAAAGACATTAGGAAAATCCAGGGTGTAGGAGATTCTGCAAGATACATGGCCAGTACTCTTCAATATTTTCTATGTTGAAAAACAAAGAAAGACTGAAAAACTCTCACAGAACACAGGGAACTAGGGAAACATAACATGTAACTATAACATAGTATCCTGAAATGGCTTCTGAAAGAGGAAGAGGTTAT
Organism: Perodicticus potto; assembly: GCA_963574655.1. NCBI lineage: Eukaryota > Metazoa > Chordata > Mammalia > Primates > Lorisidae > Perodicticus > Perodicticus potto. The sequence continues at coordinate 55,236 of CAUYRH010034360.1, forward strand.
TAATTTTAAAATTGGTAAAATACAAAGTCTGGAGTTTACTGAATAGTAATGTACCAATAATCAGATTCTTAACTTCTACAAATGCATATGGTAATTTAGTTGTTATTGATGATGGGAAAATTGGTGACAGGTACACAGAACTCTTTCTACTATCTTTCATCTTTTCCACAAATCTAAAATTATTTCAAAATAAAAAGTTTATTAAAAATGTTGTTGCCAAATAAAATTCAGTAAATTGACTAAATAATAGGAAGGACACAGAATAGATGAGACATGAAACAAAGACCAAAAATATTTATTATATATTTATTGGGAAATCTAAAAAGAGAGAAACGAGGCTCTGCACCCATAGCACAGTGGTTACAGCACCCGCCACATATATCAAAGCTGGTGGGATCCATCCCAGCCCAGGCCAGCTAAATAATAATGACAACCAGACCAAAAAAAAAAATAGCTGGTCATTGTGGTGAGCACCTGTAGTCTCAGCTACTTGGGAGGCTGAGTCAAGAGAATTGCTTACACCTAAGAGTTTGAGGTTGCTGTGAGCTGTGACACCATGGCACTCTACTGAGGGTAATGTAGCGAGACTCTGTCATAAAAAAAAAAAATAAAAAGAGAGAGAGAAATGAATCAGTGAATATGAGAAAATCATCATAAGGAAAAAAGGCACTAATCTTCAAAAGAAAAGTGACAACAGGAAAAAAGAAAAAAAGATAAACACTCAAAGACATTGATTTCTAACATTTTTGAAGTCTAGAATATAGAAAAAAAATCCTGAGCAGAATTGCAGCAATGTTGACTTGGAGCAGAATGAATATCAAATGACCCTGAGCTCATAATGATCTGCAGTAACCACAGAGCATGTTTCACTCATTTTAACTTCTGAATTCTATACCCAGCTAACCTCTCAACTAAGTGTGAGAATAAAATAGATAAATTTGTAGATGTTTAAGGGCCTACAAAATTTTAAAAACACAGTAAAAGAATTACTGAAGAATATACCAGTAAAAGTGAAAACCAGAAGCCAAGAAAGTACAATATTTTTTCAAAAAAATAATTGCTTTAAAATTATTTAAAAGAAAAATAGAGAAAGCCGAAAAAAGAAATGAACAGATAATCTATGTATCCATGGCATGTGAAAAGTATTTTCTCTGCATCACACTTGATGCCAAACTTTTTATTTTTTATGAGTTGTCTTTAGTACACTATTGTAAAGTGTAATAAATTATGTGTTCTTAACTAAGAATGGGAGGTTTGTTTATTGATATGCAAAAATTTAGAACGAACTTGCAGTTGATACATTGAAGACTTAGAAAACAAAATGAAATGGTTATATACGTAGTATCTTAAAAATATAAAAGTAAGCATGTGCTAGAGAATTAAAAACTTAATGAGTTCTGTTGCCCAGAAGTTGTATGCTTGTTTGAAGAGGATGGTCTTCCCTTATAGAAGAGGACTATTCTTCACTTAAAGGTATAAGAATAGTTTCATTCCCCTCCAAACAAGTACTCAAGGTCCATTTTTAAGCTCTTCAATGTTTTCCTTAATAACTTTATTAATTTTGAAAACCAAACTTCTTTTTCTTGATTAAACTAATTTAAGTACTACATATACATATTCTTTCTTAGATTAAGATGAGAATTGGGTACATTCACATTATCTCCCATCTCTGCTTCACTTTTAACTCATGGATTTTATTAGCTATAATGTGCTTAATCCCATTTGCTCATATGTAATATATTATAGTATCCATTACTTAATGAATTTGAAAAGGATCTTTTATTTTCCTTCTATGAATGGTAAGGCAATTAACATTATGCTGCTTTTTTCCTTCGGCATTCTCCTCTCATCTTGCTTATTTTATGTGGTTAACAGCAATCAGTAAATCCTAACAAGTATTAAGGCATTCTATGTTTCCTGACACAGGACATTCTGATATACCTGACACTCCCATGCTATAAGTCCTCCATCCTCCCCAGCTGCTTCAATTTTATCAAGAGAAAAATAGAGGCTTAGAAAGTTTAAATAACTCAATCAAAGTCACAAATATTTGAAGAGAAACTTCTCTGAAGACAGGCACATGGCCTAAAAACACATGAAAAAATGCTCATCACTTTTAATCATCAGAAAAATGCAAATTAAAATCACTTTGAGATATCATCTAACTCCAGTAAGATTAGCCCACATAACAAAATACCAAAACTACAGATGTTGGCGTGGATGCAGAGAGAAGGAAACAATTCTACACTGCTGGTGGGGATGTAAGCTTATACAACCTTTTTGGAAAGAAGTTTAGAGAACACTCAAGTAACTAAGAGTAGACCGACTGTTCAATCCTGCAATTCCTCTACTAGGTATATACCCAGATGATCAAAAATCATTTTACAACAAAGGCATTTGCACCAGAATGTTTATTGCAGCCCAATTCATAATTGCCAAGACATGGAAACAGCCCAAGTGCTCATTGGCCCTTGAATGTATTAACAAATTTTAGTGTATGTACACCATGGAATACTATGAAGCTATAATAAATATGGAGACTT
>CAUYRH010034361.1:0-51624 GCA_963574655.1 Perodicticus potto
GTTTTCACACAATAAACAAGAAAATCCCATGAAGGTTATGTCGAACAGTTGGATGAAAATATTTCAGATTGTATATGAAGCCCGCACACTGTACCCCATGATTGCACTAATGTACACAGCTATGATTTAATAAAAAATAAATAAATAAATAAAAATTAAAAATAGAAAATGTGAATACAAGGTGTAGAAAACACTTTTGGAAAGCAGTCAAAGGAATGCCATGGAAAAATTCTTTTCAAGACTCCCCACTTCCAGCTCAGCACCTGTAGCTCAGGCAGCTAAGGCCCCAGCCACATGCACCAGAACTAGCTGGTTCGAATCCAGCCCGAGCCTGCCAAACAACAATGACAACTACAACCAAAAAATAGCCATGCGTTGCAGCGGGATCTTATAGTCCCAGCTACTTGGGAGGCTGAGGCAAGCGAGGAATTGGAGGTTGCTGTGAGCTGTGATGCCATAGCACTCTACCCAGGACGACAGCTTGAGGCTCTGTCTCAAAAAAAAAAAGACTCCCCACTTCCATCTCAAAGGGCCTTCTTCTTTTTGGTTCCACACTCTGTTCCCCTTCCTTAGTGGAACCACCTGTTCCTCTCACACTGGCCCCACTAACTTGAAAACAGCCTCTTTCCACCTTCCTGCACCCCTGCTGTCCTCCGGGCCCCAAGCCGTTCCTCCTCATCTTACATTGAAACATTGCCCCTGTGCCTTGCTAAGTGAATCAGTGGCTATTTTGATAACTTTATTCATCATCCACTTAAAAACAAAAAATGGAGCACCAATTAGGTGTGAGGTACATTCTATATGAAAAGGCCACATTTCATAATATATAGATTTCAAGTTCTTTCATAAAATAATTTACAATGTAGCAAAAGAGGCAGAACATAAAAGCAGATAATCTGAGTACAAAGCAAAAAATGGCTAGTGGCATAGAAAAAAGGCACAGATAAAGTCCTGCAAGACTTCATTTTTTACAATGCAAGTGAAGCTGGGGCTCACTTCATGCTCCAAGTGCCTGGCTGGGGAGAGTACGTGCTTCAGTTCATCTTTCACATGGCCAATTCCTCCTTGTCCTTCAAGAATTTGTTTATGTGTTGATACCGGAATTTCAGGTTCTTGGTCTCAGGCGATTCGAAGAAGGAATCGACGACCACAAGAGTAGTGGTAAGTCAGGATTTATTTACAGGAAAGAAGAATTACAAGTAGAGGAAAAACCAAACCTCCAGGCAAGAGGACCCAAGAGGGGAGCAAACTCTCTTGCTCCCTCTCTGAGGTCCAGCCCAGGTCTGCTTTGGAGGGGAACAGGCAGCTCTCCTGTTCCCTCTCCGAGGTCCAGCCGAGATCTGCTTGGAGAGGAACAAGCTCTCCTGTTCTCTGTCCGAAGTCCTGCTGAGGTCTGCCTCTGAGCTCTCTGCTCAGGGGTTTATATAGTCCCAGGGAGTTGTCTTGCCCGAACTTCTTAGGGCATGGGTCTTCGTCAGTTACAGCCAGCTGTCCAATGAAGACTCAGGCCCTGGAAACTGACATGACATTGACCAGTCAGATGTGCAGAAAGAGCAGACAGCAAGGCGCCATCCATGAAATGTACCAGCAAGAAGAGCAGGGAAGGAGACAGCAAGGCACCAGTGTCTCCTGCACAGGTGTCCGGCCCTTCCACAAGCTGGTTCCTCCATCCGCCACAGCATCAGCGCCGTCAGGGCCAAGGCAGCGGTTGTAGGGCTGCCTTGTCCTGCATCAGTGTTACCACACCCAGGAAGCCTTCCTGGATCGTAGCTCCCTCTGCCCTTCCTCTATGCCTCTACAATCACCACTCTATCAAATCACAGGTAATTTTTGGTTTATTAGCTATCGCCCCAAAAGACGGTAGGCACCTGGAGTTGGAAGACAACGCCCCATCTTTGTCCATCTTCTATGCCTAACTCTGAGTCTTTTGTGTGTCAGTCCCTTAGGGAGGGAGGAAGAAATGGATGGACAGATGGCTGTGTGGATGGAGGGAGGGGGAACTATTGCAGCATAATAGAAGGAAGGGTACAATCTGAGCAACATGAAATCCAGAGGACAGGAGGTGGGTTCCTGAAATTGCAGGAGTGCAGCAGGATTGGGATAAAAGGCAAAAGATAAATACAATTTGAAGAGAAACCAGGGGATTGGATTCTGTTAAAAGAATGTGGACAGGATGACAGCAGGTGACAACAGACAACAGTTTGAGGCTGCACGGTGGCTCCCGCCTGTAATCCCAGCACTCTGGGAGGCTGAGGCAGGTGGATTGCCTGAGCTCAGGAATTTGAGACCAGCCTGAGCAAAAGCGAGACCCCCATCTCTAAAAATAGCGGAGTGTCATGATAAGCACCTGAGGCTGAGTCAGGAGGATCGATTGTGCCCAAGAGCTTGAGGTTGCTGTGAGCTATAATGCCACAGCACTCTACCAAGTGTGACAAAGTGAGACTCTTTGTAAAAAAAAAAAAAAAAAAAGGGAACAGTTTGGAGGCTCTTGAAAGTCAAGCTAAGGCAGACAAACCCCCACAATAGATGGTGGAGAGCCATGAGTAGTTGATGAACTGGGAAAAGATGAGATCAGAGCTGTGTTTTAAGAAGATTTACGGCTGGGTACCTGTAGCTCAGTGGTTAGGGCACCGGCTACATGCACCAGGGCTGGTGGGTTCATACCCAGCCCGGGCCTGCTAAACAACAATATCAAAAAAAAAAAAAAAAAAATAGCCAGGCATTATGGCGGGTGCCTGTAGTCCCAGCTACTAGGGAGGCTGAGGCAAGAGAATCCACTTGAGTCCAAGAGTTCGAGGATGCTGTGAGCTATGATGTCTCGGCACTCTACAGAGGGCAACAAAGTGAGACTCTGTCTCAATAAAATAAAATAAAGATTTATATTGCAGTTGGAATATCTCACCCTTTCTGATATCTTCATTTTCTATCAGGAGTTCTCTTTGACTTAATACCCTATGGTACATATGGGTTTGGACAGCCCTAATAAATATTTCCTTTACCAAAAGAGCTCAGTCCTGCATGTGCATTTGGCAGTCCTAGGTCAAGTATTGTTTTCCACTTTCTCTGGTTTCAAGCAATTAGTCTTCATGCTATTCCCTAAGCCAGCAACCACATGATTTTGATGCAACACCCTAAAAGCAATCCTGAGTGAGCCTCTCCCTAAGGCCCAGTACGTAGTTACCAGGAAATCTTGCTTCCAGCAGGGAGTGTTACCAGTGATTTCTAGATGAGATTCTGTTATAAAGAAAAATGCAAGTGAAGCTGGTGCTTACCATGCTGATAGAGATTTCAGGTCGAGTTTTCTCCGGGAATAATTTTTTTTTTTTTTGTAGAGACAGAGTCTCACTTTATCACCCCCAGTAGAGTGCCATGACATCACATAGCTCACAGCAACCTCCAACTCCTGGGCTAGGTGGTTCTCTTGCCTCAGCCTCCCGAGTAGCTGGGACTACAGGCACCCGCCACAACGCCCGGCTGTTTTTCTGTTTTGCAGTCCGCCGAGGCCAGGTTTGAACCCGCCACCTTCAGTATATGGGGCCAGCGACCTACTCCATGAGCCACAGGCACCGCCCAGTGGTAATAATTTTTTAATGACACATTCATCCAAAGAGAAAATACTTTTCAATTTATGAGTATTTTCATACTTTAATAATTAATTACAAATAATAAAGCAATCCTATATATTAGACCATCACCCTGTGACAGTCACACACTATTTATATAATGACGCACGTATTCCAAATCAACAAGTGATTAACTTCAGACTAGTTTAGATGGAAGTTGTATCCTAAAATCGTAAAGCTGTATAAGCAAACATTAACGTTAAGCATACAAAGTCAGTTAATATTTTCTTTATAGCATTTATTTTCTTTAATTTCCCAAACTTACTGCTGATCAGAAAAATAATTTCATAGAATGCAAGTTTAGTAAGACAGTGTCACTGAGCCATATGGTATGAAAAAAGATAATAGAGTCTTTTGGGGGGGGCTGGGGCCAGGTTTGAACCCGCCACATCCAGTATATGGGGCTGGCGACCCCTTTGAGCCACAGGTGCTGCCCAGATAATGGAGTCTTTGATACTACTTCGATGGACTTCTGGAATTAGAGACCATAGGTTCAATAACCAACATCTCAGAAACTAAGTCGATGAGACTGCAATTGAAATTATCTTGAAATAGAAGTAAAACAAGTCACCAAATATGAGCCATCTTTCAGCTTTTGTTTAAAAATCTCAAGGTGGATCATTGAGAATACTCAGGGTGTATGTATAACCGAATGAGAAATTAACTCACCGATTCCCATTTTCCTACTGCTCTATACTTTAACAGACTATCTTCTCTTTCCAAAGTATCCCCCTGGGTAGAATGAAGGGTCAGAAAAACACGTTCTCCATTTTCCACCCTGTTATGTAGACTCTCCCCCAACATTCTAAGTGCTGTGGTGCAAAGCACTGTCGCAGTGCCAGATGGCTAAACAGATACCGGCCCAGAAAGTCCTAGAATACCACGGGCCCTCCAACAAAAGTGAGCACGTTTGAGCTTTGCCGAACCTTGAAACTTACTACTTAAATTACAGGAAGCTCATTCCTTTTGTCTGGTCTAGAACGATCATTCTTTAAAAGTCAGTAAACGAGAGGAGAGGGTTGGGAAAAAAGTAAAAATTTTAAAAATAAAAAAATAAAATTTTGGCTCCGTTCCCCGTAGCTCAGTGAATAGGGCGCCAGCCACATACACCAAAGCTGGTGGGTTTAAGCCTGTCCTGGGCCTGCCAAACAACAATGACAACTGCAACCAAAAAATAGCTGAGCATTATGGTGGGCACCTGCAGTCCCTGCTACTCGGGAGGCTGAGGAAAGAGAATCACTTGAGCCCAAGAGTTTGAGGTTGCTGTGAGCTGTGACAAAACAGCACTCTACAGAGGGTGACATAGTGAGACTCCATCTCATAAAAATAAAATAAAATAAAATAAAATAAAATTGTTTAAGTCAGTAAACAAGTTCCCAACTGGACTTGTGTTGCTAAACTAGTACCACAGTTTCCCTTTCTGCTCTCACAAACCTGCATGAACTCTGCCCAGCTTGGTGAATTGAGATTCACAAATATTATCAAGTTCCCTTTTTTTAATTTTGTTTATATCAAGTTCTCTTGAAGAGAGAGATTTTTCTGATCCTGTTGGACCTCTAGAGTCAAATATACATATGCATTTCTGGTTTATCAGCATTTCTACAAATTCTGTCTTTCCACATATTTAGTTCATACACAAGTAAATCTGTATAGGTCATTTTCAAAGTTTCCTATCCAAAAGAACATTAGAAATATTTTAAAAACATTTATACACAGGATTTAAATTCCAGTTAACTTTACATAATCAGAAGACAAATAGCTATCACGCTTGTTCTAGGTAAACATCTGGGTTTTTTTGCCATCCATGTCTTTACTACATAATCTACTTACTAACTGCTATGCCAACATCCTAATCCCCTTGTTTTTATTTTGCGAGCAGAGGAATGTTTTAAAACTCAGACACTTTACCACTTATTCTCCTCCAGAAAAATATGTCAGATAGACCCTGCCTCCTCTCCGGCAGGGTCTACTCCCACATGCATTCAAAGAAGAAACTGAGTTTTATTGACATCTCAATTCCTTCCATATTCCCTGTATGTCATAGAGCTCTGTGAAACATACATTCTCATCCAAACCCCCAGTCCAAGGAAAGCATGTGAGCTGTAGTTCTTACATCAGTCAGAGAAAAGATGTTTCAGAGAGGCATTAACAGGACATAGAACAGTAAGTCTGTCTTGGTCTCCACTAAGGGATATTGTCTAATGTAAATTTCCAGAACAGACACTCACAATTTAAGAACAAAAACATATTCAAGAGCCACCTTTTTCATCTATCATTTTAAATAACTTGTGCCTATCATACCCTCCACTAGGTACTCCTTATACCAAAATATTTTGAAATATTTGAATGAAGTAGTTTACAATTTTGATAATAAAAGGAATTCCAATTCATGCTGAAAGATTTCATGTGCCCACTCAGGCTACACCACCAGAATCCAGCTCTTCAGTTACAGCAAAGTGTCAGGAAGCTGCTGTGGGAGGAACCTGAAAGAAAACGTTGAACCCCTTTGCCACTGCAACGGAGTGCAGTTAGGACGCATGCTAACTCACAACTCTAATCATCCAGGACAGTGGATACCATGGTATTGTTAATCTCACTGTTCTCAGAAGCTGAAGTCAGTTGAATACTCTTATCTGTCATGGAGATTCTTCCACCAACAAGTTCATCAGTGTTCCTCTTTGGCCTCAGCAAAATAATGAAGCACTTGGGAGCAAATATACAACCCAACAGACCATAGCTAGATGCCAAGATTGCAAAAATTTCCACAGCCACCTTGAACTTGCCCTTGGTGCTCAAGTAGGCAGGGACAAAAGAGACCCAGACGATGAAAAAGACCAGCAGCCCAAAGGTGATGCATTTCCTTTCATAGTAATTATCTGGCAACTGGCGAGCCACAAAGGTTGTAAGAAAACATAACAAGGATAGGAAGGCGTCAATCCCAAAAATGGAGCACAAAAACTCTATGGACCCTTTGTTACATTCCAGAATTATCTTTACATTTTGAGATTCCATGTTCTTGTATACTCTTGGGGGCTCCAATACCAAATAGGCTGTGCATACACCAAGCTCCACTAGAACAGAGATTAGGACAATGATTTTCCGAGACAGAGGGTGTATGGATGTGAGTCGGGTTTTGGATTTGGAAATCCTGTAGGCTAAAAACAGTGAAACGGTCTTCCCAAGAATGCTGGATAGGCAAAGCGAAAAGCCCAGGGCCAGAGTGATGTGGCGGGCCATGCAGGTCCAGGTGTGTGGCTTGCCAATGAAAAGCATGGACGACAGCAGTATGACAATCAGAGACGCCTGAATGAGAAAGCTCAGCTCCCGGTCGTTGGCGTTCACCAGGGGAGTGTGCCTGTACATCACATACACGACCGTCACTGCCAAGACCGCAAGCGCCCCAAAGATGGAGAGGATGACAAGCGTGAATCCCAGGGGCTCACCGTAAGCGAGGAATTCCACCTCTTTCAGCACACACTCACTCCTTTGCACGTTGGACCAGTAGTCTTCACCACATTGTTTACACTCCCTTTGACCTAGTGAAAAAGAACAGGAATTGATTACAAGGAAAGCTGCTTGTCCCTTTCTACCATACCACTGCTTTTCTACTCGAGCAGTCGTAGAAAATCTCTTTATAGAGAATATACATCACATCTCAAAGGAACAGAAAATGGCCTTGGGTGTGCCAATAATAATTACAGATTGAGAATTATTTTAAATTTTGGAAATCAGTCTCGCTTCTCAGTCTCAGACTTTTCTGCATTGGCCTTTCCCAGTAACATGCTTCTTTCTTTCGACTCCAGTAATTTAATAGAGAAAAGAGGTAAGTATCCTCACCAACTTAAGAACAATTCATGAATGAGGAAAAAATACGAGATAATTAAAGCTAGTGAGGCGAAACAATCAAGTGAATTCTGATGGGATGAGGTTGGTTAAAATTCAAGTGTGTTCAGTCTTTTGTTTAATATCCCACCCATGGAAGAGAATTTTGCCTTGGCCCACTCAGCTTTTCTCCTCCTCACTCTCCACATGGACATTTGAGGAGCAGGTAGAGAAAAATGGAAGATAACAAGGAAAAAACCAGCATGTTACCTGGGGCTGAGAAAAGTAGAGAGCACTTAGCTGGATGAAACTCTAAGAGAGAATATTGGAACATAAGAAAAACTGTTTGATAGAAGATTATGAAATGTATTTCTTTAATGCTCTTTAAAAGTTGCAGATTAAGATTACAATTCCCTTTCAATCACTTCTGAGGGCTGGACTGGTCTTCTCTGAATGTAACTCTATGCAGAGACCAGGCCATGCAGGGCCCAGGGAGTTGTTCAGGTTCCATGGTGCTGATTTTCCATTTGGGGAAAATTTAAACGTTTTTAAAATTCTCTCCTTTTTTAAATGAATTGCTATTGAGGGCTATTCGACAAAAAACAGATACAATTTGTGTCTTCAACAGAAGGTAGAGATAAAAATAAGCCTGTTCCAATATGCTTCACAAAACTAAGCACACCAGGCCCAACTAAAATTCTCAGCATAAAGAGCAGCAATTTAACAGGCCATCATGAAGGATTGATGGAGTAGGGGTTACAGAACTCCTCTGTCCTACAAATTCAGAGTTACTTATGACCTTAAGCCAATGGTAGGTAGGGATGGGATTCCAAATCTTACAGTTCCAAATTATAGATGATTCAGTAAAACAGAGAACTCCAAGTCACCTTTTTTTCAATTCTGGGCATAACTAATGTTGACTGTATTTCAGAAACTTAAATAATTTTTAAATACTTTTTCGTGAATCCAATTATTTAAGTTTCACATTTCATATATTTTATTTTGTATTTTCCCCTATTAGCTTCAAGGTAGTATTTTCCCAACCGTATGCAGATTTATAACTGAAACACAATATTATGAATTTTTTTTTTTTTTGGTAGATACTGAGTCTCACTTTGTCACCCTCGGTAGAGTGCCGTGGCATCAAACAGCTCACAGCAACCTCCAGCTCTTGGGCTTAAGCAATTCTCTTGCCTCAGCCTCCCAAGTAGCTGGGACTACGGGCAGCTGCCACAACGCCCAGCTATTTTTTTGTTGCAGTTTGGTCGGGGCCAGGTTCGAATCTGCCACCCTCAGTATGTGAGGCCGGCGCCCTACCCACTGAGCCACAGGCGCTGCCCAATATTGTAGATTTTTTTCACAGTGCACAGAACATCCAATGATTTGATAGATTACAACAATTTTTGTTAACAGATATTCACACCTATTTTTAAAGAAGGTGCCTGAGGCCCTCTTTGCCAATGCTTGTTTAATTGCATTTAAATATCAGTAAAAAAACCCATAACTATCCATACCTGGTTTCTGTGACACATGTCCATCAGCACATGGGATACAGTCAAAGCAACATATTGGTTCCCCTTGACGAATGCCCTTCCGGGTCCCAGGAAGACACACATCAGTACACACTGAATGTGGAAGCTAGCCAAGACAAATACAACAGGGGTGACAAAACCGTTGGTCTCTATTGCTTATGAGGCTAAGAAAATTCCCATTTGAATTTCAATGGAAACTCTGTGATATCCTAGGAAACTCAGCATACCTAGGTGAAAATATTCTAACAGACAAACTTTGCTAAATACAGTCTTGTGGTTGATTCTAGAAATGCCAAGTTAACACAAACCTACCTCTTTCTAACTTTGATGATCAAAACCAGGCACCATATCCATGGGAATCTGGGAATAGGACAATTTCACAGCTTGTGAAAAACACTAAGAAAAATGAAAGATCTATTCTATCAGAAAAATTGGGAGGGCAAAAAGGAAAAAGGGATAAGGGATAGCACTGGAATATTTTCTTGGTAAATAAGTTTACCAATCAGTAGTAAACACAGGCCTCCTCTTACACTATACACGTGTGTACCCTGAAACCCAAAGTAAGTGCAATGTTTACAAATCATTTTTTCTCTTAATCTTGAGAGACTTCAAGAAACTCTTGGAGAGTTTCTTGTTTAAAAGGGAGATAAAAATTGTTTTCCATTTAACAAAGATTTCATTTTGGAAAGTGAATAATCCCATTTATATTTATTTTAGAAATCAGAATTTTCATGTGTTGAGTTTTCAGGGTAACTCCAAAGTACATAACATAAAAATATCAGAAATCTCTGAGCTAAGTTATGGTATGAAACATTACAGAACTATGTATACACAATAGATAAGCTTCTTATGAATTATTCTTATCTATACCTGCCAAATCGTATTTTAAATGCACTTTGAGGAGCAGCTATTACAGGAAGTCATTAGGTTCCTATAATAAGTATTACAGGAAGGAGTGAATACAAGGCATTCTCCAAGTCCAACAGATAAACAGTAAAATCAACACAGAAGGAACCGGAATTCTTCTCTCCCAACCCAACAGACCTTATTTTGAAAATCATCATGAACAATGAGTTGATGCCTTTCTGTTTCATGTCTCAAAATCCCTTCTCTGTCAACCTCTGTGACTCAGCTTCCAACGCTCACCCAATAATTTTAAATTAAAACTCACTAAAACTCACCTTGCCATGTCTGATAGCTTTTCTTTTAGCCCCCTTTTCCTCAGCACTCTTGATCACCCTCTGCTTGAAACACAAGCCTCTTGGCTTCCCATTGGCTTTTATTTATTTTATTCTGTTTCCTCTACCTTCCTTATGGCCATAGGCATTTTCTTGGGTTTGGACCTTGGTCCCCCTGCACATCCTTCTTACTTGTCTTTGATTAGCATCTCTACAGAATCACTCCCAAATCTTTATTATTATTATTGTTTAGGATTCATTGAGGGTACAAAGAATTATATTACACTGATTGCATTTGTTAGGTAAAGTCCCTTTTATAATTGTGTCCTGCCACCCACCTTTCTTCTCCTCTCTCCCCACTTGCTCACTCCCAAATCTTAATCACTCCCTTTCCCACCTGACCTCTATCTAATTCCCTGTTCTAAACATTCAACTTTCAGATTCCATCATCACCTCAAATTCAACATGTCTGAAACTATCCCAATCAACCCTCTTCTTCCTCTGAAATCCCCCGTTTCTGTTCCCAACACCACTCTTCTTCCATCATCTCCAAGCTTATATTCTATTACTTACTTGTACGTACCTTCTCCTTCACTCAGGCTCATCTTCTCCTCAACCACCAGACTCAGTTAACCATTATAACTTAAATCACTTTTTATATTGTTGTGTAATTATTTGATGCAAGACACTTCCACGTCCAATCTGTCAGTAAATTCACAATCTTGGGATATCCAGAATATAACAACTTTTTGCCACTTCCATCACAGCTATCTTAGTCCAAGCTACCTTCATTATTTTGGATGATTTTTTGCTCTTCTAATAATTTCTTTGGTTCTCCTCTTGCCCCCGCCATCCCTCCTCCCCACTTCATTCCTTCAGTCTGTTTGCAATATGGCAGACAGAATGATCCCTTAAACTGCTCAGACAGACCATGGCGCTCCTCTGTCAAGACTTATGAAGCTTCCCTTTTCACTACTGAAAAGCCCTCCAATAACCAACAAGACCCCACCTCTGACCCTCTCTCCCCTCTCTTACCACCTTTCCTACTCTCTTCCTCTCTTTTACTCTTTCCAGCCACGATGACCTCTTTACTATTCCTCCAAAATGCCAAGCAGAGCCCTGTCTTAGGAATTAGTCATTGCTGTTTCTTCTGCTTGAAAATATTCCTCCCCTAGATAGTTCATAGATTTACTTTCTTTTGAATTTTCGTCCAAATGTCACCCCAGTGAAGCCTTCTGTTACCATACTCTATGAAATTACCAAGCCACAGTCCTGCCAGCACTTTCTACCTCAGAACCTGCTGTTTGTTTCTCCCCAACACTATCACCCTTTAAGATAACACATAATTTTTCTGCTATCTTGTTTCTTGTTTATTTCCATCCACTGAAATTCTAGCTCCATTAGGCAGCAATTTGTTCTGGTTTGCACACTGATGTATCCTCATTTCTTAGGAAACTATAATATTTTGCTCAATAACCATTTGCTTGATTAATTAATTAGTCAGATTGTAAGTATGGTGAGAGTAATGGGTTTTTTTGTTTGTTTGTTTTGTTTTGTTTTGTTGTCATGCTAAACCCAGAGTTAAACCCATAGTACACGTTTACTAAATGTATAGTGAATCACACTTGAAGCAATTTTATTACACAAATGTAACCCTAATTTTAATGTAGAGGAAAAATAAAATTACTATACTCTACTGAAACATTATCAAAACAGAAATCTACTGGCTGGGCACAATGGCTCATGCCTATAATCATAGCATTCTGGGAGGCTGAGGCAGATGGTTTGCTTGAGCTCAAGAGTTTAAGACAAGCCTGAGAAAGAGCTAGACCCCATATCTACTAAAAATAGTAAAACTAGCCAAGCAGAGTGGTGCACACCTATAGTCCTCAGTACTCAGGAGTCTGAGACAGGAGGATTGCTCAAGCCCAAGAATTTGAGGTTGCCGTGAGCTACAATGCTATGACACTCTACTGCTTTTCCCCCACCTTAGCACCTTACTGTAACTCTACAGGTCACCCTGTAATAAACTCTAAACTAGACTATCAAAAACTCTACAGCTCTGCTTTAGTTCATTAAGGTTAAAAAGTTTGGCTATCTGGTAAATGAGTGATGGGGTTTCTGCTTAACTTTCCCCACCAGTGCTGGGTGCTGTCTTTACACTATGTACCCAGGGGATCCAGCCTCTAGCTCCCCAACCACTTCCCTTGTAAAATGTTTGGAGCTGCAGTCCTGTATATCAACAGCCCTCCTGTTGCTGTCGGAAAAGGAGGGGAAAAATGTAACAATAATTAAGAATAAATAATAATGAATACCAATAATGTGAATAGTGATAATAATGAAAAGAATAGATTTTCTTAAATCTGGGAAAAGCACTTTACATACAAAACCAATACATCTAGTCCTCACATCTTAGCTTGCACTACCCCTCTGGGTGATTTTGCGAACAATATTTGAAAATAATTTTGAAGCTTATGAAACTCATCTTGTTCTCGTAAAGTCCCAATATGGTACTTTTGGATGATACATTAAAGTTTATTAACATGTGTGTACACCCAGACTGTACCATACTGATAACTAGTATTTCCCACCTCAGATTATATTATGAACTTGTAAATTTTTCCTCCCATTCTTTGCTCAGGAGGGAAAAAACAGGGAAGAAGAAATGAAATCCTTCTAGAACTACTATTAGAAGGGAAAAGGAAGGTTTCTGATTGCTTCGCAGTAACTCTAGCTATTAAACTGTAAATCCCTCCACATATCCTCCAAAAATACCACGTAATTTTTTTTAAAGAGGGGGAGTAAATAAAACCAAACATGGCCCACGACCCATGACTTCAACATTACAAAGAGCCTGAGAATACTATAAACTTCGAATTACTTGTAGGTAGAGAAATCACCATTAAATTCCAGCAAGGTTGTTTCTGGAGTTCTCTCCTTGACCCTGGATGTGTTGAAAATGAGAAGAATCTAAAGAGAAGTGCACAAAAGAGGAAGGGAGAGCAGACAAAATCAGACCTAGAAGGAGAAGGTTCCATCCTACATTAAAACAGGTCCAAAACCTTGTAGAGACAGATGTGAATGAACTTCAAAGCTTAAAAGTGGTGCTAAAAGTGATATTTTCGGAAAAGCACCACTCCAGCAGGGTCAGAAGACACAGTACATATAGAGAGACATGGAAGTGTCTTTTTGAGATATGGCAAAAGGGGAAAGTGAGGAAGAAATTAAGCATCCTACAGAAATAAGAGTAAACTGTAAAATCTAAAGACACATGAAGCTTTCCCTTACCACAAAAAAGGTCTTCCCTTAAATATGCACTTCACTATGCCAACAGAAGTCCGCAACCTTAAAATGGGAACTGTGTGAGCCACCCTAAACCTGCATTCTTACCCATAAAAATGACCAAAAATAGAATTGTGCCTCCACACAAATCCTCCATAGGAAGAAAACAGAAAATCACACACACACACAGAGCACCACTAATCAGAATACTATTCCTATAACATAGCATTTCAAAGACAATTAAACATTTTCAGAAAAACACTGGACATGTGCAAAATTATCTTGAACCAGAAATTTTGAAGTTAAAAACATAAGTAGGTGTAATATTGGAAGAAATGAAAACAAAGCTTATTTCACACCGGAAACTAAGGGAAAAGATTAAAAATGTTTCATAAATTAAGGTAAAATTTACAAGGTCTCAAAGAGAATACATTTGAACAAAAATTTAATAAGTGTCATTGAATAAAGATGAGAAAACAACTATGGGAATAAGGATAAGATTTTTTTTTAGAGGCAAAAATGATCACAGAGCAAATGGATGGAATGAACACACAAGAGTTCAAACATAAGTATGATTGGAATACTTGAAAAAGACAAAGTAATAAAACTAATAATTAAAACTATAATCCCAGGGCGGTGCCTGTGACTCAAAGGAGTAGTACACCAGCCCCATATGCCAGAGGTGGTAGGTTCAAACCCAGCCCTGGCTAAAAAAATAAAAAATAAATAAAAATAAAACTATAATCCCAGAAAATATTTCAAACACAAAAGATCTGAATCTATGTATTGAAAAAGTATGTATTGTACACAGAAAATCTGCTTTGAGATGGCCAAGTTGAGGTGTTTGATATTTCATAAATACCTAAAACAACACAGAAATACAATCCTCTGTATAAATGAACAAAATATGACATCAGAATAACTAACCTCTGACGAGTTAGTGTTCCAAAATATTGTGGCGTTTCTTCTGATCACAAGTTCAAACATAGAATCTGTGAATACATACTCTCCAACCTTTACAAAGGCAATATTTCCACTATCATCTAATTGCCAATTCAGGAGATCATAGTAACCAGTCAAATCTCCATTTTCACCAATGTCTACTCTTCTTCCATCATGGGCTGTGAACTTAAGTGAACGAAGATAGTACATCAGCTAGAAAGCAAAGAGAAAAAAACAAAGGGGAAAAAGCAATTTGTTAAAAATTGATTGTCTAGTTTTAAACAAAGATTTTACCTTCAAACACTTCTTCAACTTCATTTTTTTTTTTTTTTTGAGACAGAGTCTCACTCTGTCACCCTGCATAGAGTGCTGTGGTGTCCTAGCTAACAGCAACCCCAGACTCTTGAGCTCAAGCCTTCCTCTTGCCTCAGCCTCCTGAGTAGCTGGAAACCACAGGCATATGTCACTATGCCCCAGCTAGTTTTTCTATTTTTAGTAGAGATGGAGTCTCACTTTTGCTCAGGCTCATCTGGAACTCTTGAACTCAGGCGATCCACCTACCTGAGTGCTAGGATTACAGGTGAGTGTGAGCCACCACGCCAATGTACCCAGTACTAATATGAAGCCAGTAAACAATCTAATATGTGCCCACATAAGAGAAAAATTTCCTGTAATTCAAGTTGGGGGGAGGTAAAACGAGGAAGCAGAGAGAAAAAAGGAGAGGGACTGGTGTGCTCTCACTCAGTGGGCACCATGTAAGGGTATATGGCAGACCTCTCTGGTGCAGGACACAACTACACGAGGGACTCTCCCTAACAAATGCAAACATTGTAACCTGCTTGTTTGCACCCTCACATTAATCTGAAATTAAAAATAAAAATAAGCAGAAATTGCAAAAAATAGTAAAAAAATTTGATTGTCTTAAAAACAGTTTTTATAAGGGAAATAATTTCAAACTCTTATCTAAGTTATGTGATTGAATTTTTTTCTCCTCCTTTACACCTTTGCTGTTGAATGCAACAAACTCAAGACTCGTGGCCATTGAAAGTTGAAAGGTAGTTAGCCCCATAGACATGTGTTATCAGTGTAAAATACACACCGGATGGTAAAGAATTGGTTCATACACACACGAAAGATTGTCAACTATCTTGTTAATAATTTCACATTTTAATTTTGTATTATATTTTAATGATTATGATTACACATTAAAGTAATACCTCCATTATCGAGGGAGGAGAAAATATTTTTTACTTCCCTCCTAGATTTTTTTTTTTTTGAGACAGAGTCTCACTTTGATGCCCTTGGTAGAGTGCCATAGTGTCATAGCCCACAGCAACCTCATACTCTTGGCCTCAAGTGATTCCCTTTCCTCAGCCTCCCAAGTACCTGGGACTACAGACACCCACCACAACATTTTTAGAGATGGGATCTCACTCTTGCTCAGGCTGGTCTCCAACTCCTGAGCTCAAGCAATCCACCTGCCTCGGCCTCCCAGAGTGCTAGGATTATAGGTATAAGCCACCTCACCCAACCTTTCCCTCCTAGATTTCTTCTATTTGCGGGTACCAACACAATTCCCTACCCCCAACACTCCCTCCTCTGTGTATCAGGGGCTAAAAGTACAAGATGCACAAGAGATATTCTCTACCCTTGCAGAGCTTACAGTCTGGTGGAAAGGCCAGACAAATAAACAGGTACTAACAGTATAATTTAATGTATGTTGCAGTGGTGGGAAGAGTGTTGAAAGGGCATAGGTGAGGAAGCACAAATTGCCAGGAAAATTGGAAGTGGTTTCCCCCAGGAAGGGCCATCAGAGCTGGTTTTAAAAGATTAGCAAAAATTTGCCTGACAAATACTTGAGGCAAGAAGATTCTAAGCCAATGAAATAACATGTTCTAAGGCTCTGTGTCTTCGTTCTACAGTTCCATCTCTTGTGGTTCAGGGAAAGGGTGTGAAGAGGCCATAGCCAAGAGTTCAGCAGTGGAAGGGTCTAATTCTAAACCTACAGGATGATTTTACAGACATCGACAGTGATCCTCTTTCTCTTGCTTCACCCAGTCGTCCTTCACTGGGGTGAAACACATGTTTTCTTTAGTATGAAGGTAGCCACAATCTACACAGGGGTATATCCTGTGCTCTTGATCTTTGTCAGCATCACATGCTGGGCTTACGTTTCTCAACTGGTGGACCTAGTCCATTCGCTAATTGTCTACAAACCACAAAGGCCACACGACTTAGTGGAAGGAGTCTAAGTTACGGTATCTGAAGATCTGGAGTCACGTTTTGGCTCTATCAAGTGTCATGATGCTGGGCAAGGCATATACCCAAACTAAGCATTAGTTTCCTGGTCTATAAAAAGCAGACACTTATTCCTGCCCTACCTCCACCATGGGAATTAAGGAAATTTACCTAAAGCCTTTAGTGAATGAGCATATCAAGGTCAGTATTAATACAATCACCACCCACCATGAGGATGAGTCCACCTCAACCCTAATTTCTCCCTCTCCCTCTTTCACTGTCTGTTCTCAATTCAAGTGAAATCTACGTCACAGTTCATCACAGAACGACTTTTATTGCCAAGTCCATGGGGGGCGGGCCATGTTTTTTCTCATCTTCAGAAAACCCAAGAAAGGAAATTTTCAAAGGTATCCACTCCCTAACCACACTCACAGTGGTTCCCAACCTTCCTAATTGCTGCGTTGTTACAAATGGAACAAAGAGGTCGCGACCCACAGGTTGAGAACCGCTGCAACAACTTTCCCTTAATTCTACCTGTGTATCATAAACGGTAGGACACAGGTCCCTACTGTTCAGGTATGACTCAGAATTTTAAAATGTCCGTGTAAACCATGAGATCAAAAAGGTTTTCCAAATATATATTTTTGGACCAAGTCTACAATGGGATAAGCTGAGAAAAGTGAGTATACAGAGCATTATAATTTTGGTTTTAAATAAATATGAAATTTTGGGGGCAGCACCTGTGGCTCAAAGGAGTGGGTCGCTGACCCCATATACCAGAGGTGGCGGGTTCAAACCTGGCCCCGGCCAAATACTGCAAAAAAACAAACGAACAAATAGATAAATAAATATGAAATTTTATTTTGATATATCTATAAAGGACTATTAAATGGCCGTATTAACCCTCTTTGCTATGAGGTCATATTTTTTATGGTTTTTGACTTACTGACATCATATGGAGAATAAATCAAGCAGAATGAACTCTGTTAGAGACTAACTCATGATATTCACCTTGACACTGTATGATCCTTTGACCTTCCCTAAAATCTCTTTTTCCCTGCAATCCTAACACACAATTGTTAAGAAAATAAAAATTATAATATCACAATGTTCAAATAATAAATTAGAGAATAGTTATTTAGCATATAAAAATATATCACAGAAGAAGTATCCAAATAATTTATTTTCAATGAAGGAACTCCCTTATGGCATTTAAAATATAATTTCAAAGACTGGGCATGATGGCTGATGCCTGTAGTCCTAGCATTTTGGGAGACCAAGGCAGATGGATTGCTTGAGCTCAGGAGCTCAAGACCAGCCTGAGCAAAAGCAGGCCCCCGTCTCTATAAAAAATAGGAAAATTAGCCAGACATTGTGGCTGGCACTTGTAGTTGGGAGAATGAGACAAGAGGATCTCTTGAGCCCAAGAATTTGAGGTTGCTGTGCAGTATGATGACACCATGGCACTCTACCCAGGTTGACAGAGTGAGACTCTGTCTCAAAATAAAATGAAATAAAATAAAATAAAATAAAATTTCCTATTACATATTTATCATAATTTTGTCAGTATCACTGAACTCATCTACTACTCAAATCTCATTTTCTAAATTCCAATCTTCAATAAATGGAAACAGGACTCTTTGGAGAAATGGCTAGGATATGACTCCTTGGAGAAATGGGTAGGACAGGACTCCTTGAAGAAATGGCTAGGACAGGAATCCTTGGAGAAATGGGTAGGACAGGACTCTTTGAAGAAATGACTAGGGCAGAAACAGTTAGCAAGTATAAAATGAGCTTGGAATGTCTTGGGGTTCAAGAAAATAAGGAATTGTTTAGAATTGATAAGGATCTATCAAAAGGAAACAGGGGCCAACTCAAATTGGCTCCCAAAGGTCAAATCTGGGAAACATTAAGCAACAAAATAACGTAGTTATGGATTATTGCTCATAGGATAGAAGTAACATCCATGAGTTCATATGGGCCTCAAGAAATCAGTAGAGGAGGAACAGTATTCCAGCTAATAAACGTCGAAGAATGGGGGGATTAGAAAATCATAATTTTTCAAACAACACCATAGCAGTTGTTTAGGTAAGAAGAATCATTAATGGATGCTAAAATTTGTGATCAAAAGTATGATGAGAAATAGAACATTTCCAGAGCCTAAAATTATTTTTCCAAGAGATATTCATCAATTACAAGGAAAACATAGCAACTTTACAGTGAGAAAAACATGGTGACGTTATTTAAGTGGCCAAAGTTATTATCACCAATAATGAGACATAATTATGTTGTGATATGAGGCATAGGAAAGGACATAACATCAATTCTACAATATTCTTGACAGAATTCATAGCCTTACTCTAATCATGAGGAAAAAATTGGACAAACCCAAATTGAAAAATATTCTAAAAACAGCTGACCAGTTCTTACCAAAGTATAAAGGTCACAAAAAGCAAGGAAAAAAAGAAGAGCTCTCACAGGTTGGAGGAGACTAAGAAACACAAAATTAGATGCAATGTGTGATTTCTATGATTATAAAAGTGAAAATGGCTATGGCTCCAGTCACTGTGGACTCCATTGGGCATGACAAGCAATTTAGTTGCCGGAGAGTAAAGTGGTGAGGCTCGTGATAAAACCATGAGCAGTGATAAAATCAGAGACGCTGACCAAGCCTAAATCATGAAGGGCTGATGGTACCAGACCAGGGCTGCTTGTGCTCTATCCTTTATATGTAAGAGGGAAGGGCCTGAAGGACACAAGTAAAGGAATTTTCTGTAGGCATGCATCTTGGGGAGACCATTCAGGCTACTATGTCCCAATATGAGTTGCTGGGATCAGACCTGAGACAGGAGATGTGGGAGCCAATCTCCACGATGGCCCCATGACCTTCACCTCCCTGCATACATGCCCTGAGTGGCCCCTCCCATGTTGCATGAAGACTGTATCTTCTAGTCTCCTTTTCAGCAAGATGCAACCACGTGACTAAATCTTGGCTAGTGGGATATAAGGAGAATTGCGCGTAATTTCCAGAAATTATCCTTAAATAGAGGGGTGTACACGTCTTGTTCTTTCTTCTTCCTGGTGGTTACAATGTGGATGTGATGTTTGAAGCCCTGGTGACCCTCTAGGATTATGAGGTGAACCCCTCATTGCAGATGGTGAAACCCCAGAGGGAGATGATCCCTAACACATTCATTCAGTCCTAGAATGCTCATCTGTAAACTTCATTTATGAGAAGAAAGAAAAAACGTACCCCTTTCACATGTGTTACAAGGATTTTTTTCTTCCTAGTAAATAAGTTCCCCTATTCTCCCTTAGTTTGTGAGAAACATCTTAATAAAGTACTTTTAAAAGATTATACCATTAAGAAAAAAAAAGAAAAAGAAAAAACGTACCTTGTTTAAGACACCCTTTTGCAGACTTTCTGTCATTCACAACAAATCTTGTAATTACTTTTTTAACAAATGGGAACTTTAAAATGCCCATGTAGGCCACACAATTAAGCCATTATTTTAGGCGGGCATGTGATGAAATGATTTCCATTACATATAAAGGCAAATCAATAGTCTTAATAATGAATTCTTATCATTCTTAAGTTATATAATGAAGTAAAACAAACAACAACTTACCTGCCAAATATCGAAATCAGGTAAATATGCACAGGTGCTTCCTGGCTGAAAGGGCCCACGACCTTCTTCACATGTACTTAGATCATGTAGAGCATAAGCGATCGAATACACAGCTTGTTTGACGTTGTTTGTAATTCTTAGCTGAGACACATCCAGGTAGGTGTTTTTAAGATCTTCCAACTTCTCTTGTCCAGTACAGAATTTATCAGACATGGCATATAATCTGTCTTCTTTACCAGTCATATTCACTCTGTGGTCACTATTGTATGGAACGCTGCTGTTGGGCCAAGTACAGTTAAAAGCAGTTTGCCAGAATTCGATGGTCAGGACGTCACTTGGATCCTTGCTAGGATGTACATCGTAAAGAAATTCTTGTAATCCTGGTATATCAGTTCTTGGTATTGCAAATCCAATACTTCCACCAAAATATGGGAAATATTCAGGCTTTGCAATAAGGGCGGAGGTGACCCACGCTTCACTCGCTATCCACGTCCTGTTGGTTATGTTATGGTAAACCATTTCCAGCACAAAGGGACTGAGGTCAATGTCAGATGCATAAAGCACAATGACCCTGGCAGTGGAGGTCTTCACAGCATCAACAGCTTTTTGCATTTTCTCATAGGAATAGACTTTGGGGATGATTTCAGAGAATGCGAGGCAGAGGTTGGCACTCTCTATTTTTTCCTTAAAAATTTTTACTCCGTATTTTCCATAGTCATCATCAGCTGCTATGACACCTATCCAGACCCATCCGAAGTGTTGGATAAGTTTTACCATGGCCTCCGACTGGATCTTATCACTGGCTATTACACGAAGAAAACTAGGAAACTGGTATTTGTCACTAAGAATTGAGCAGGTTAAGGCATAGCCCACCTACAATTGAAAATATTCATGCTGTTAATAAAAAGAAAGAGCTAATTTCACATTACACAATTTCGGGATATTTTTATTGGACAGGGAAGGAACTTAACCATTCTTCTCCCTTTATTCTCACATCCTTCTATAAGCAAAGTGACTTCTACCCCTGTCCCCTACTCAGCAGGTGGGGACCTTTGTAGGGAATGCTTTGGGCCTCTCTATCCCCCCTTTACCACCCCATCCCAAGGGATTTGGAGGAGCTCATAATGAACATGATGACATTCAGTGCAGTATGTTTCACAGGTGGGATCACTGCAATGAAAAGGAACCCAGCTGCCCTTTACTCTATGCACCCCGGAGACGGAGGGCGTGAGTCAGCCATTCGCTCCGATTTACCTTCTCATCTATACAGATGATGGTGTGAATGGACTCGTCACAGTCCATTTGGCAAGCCCAGTTCTTTCTTCTCTCTCTCCGCCTCCCTCCCTCCTTTTCCCTTCTCCCACCACTACCTTCTGCCTTTCTCTCCCCTCTTTTTCCCTTGTTTTGCGCTGCCAGGACTTCTGAGTATGCAAGTTCCAAAACTCATATTGAGAAAGCTGGTAGAAAGCACCATCCCAACTTCAGGTCTAAGCCATGTTCTTTAACAAAGTTACTAGAAGTCCTTGACCAGATAAATGAAGAGGTGCTTTTTTCTCATTTGGGCAGTGACGTATTTTCCATTAGTAGGAACCTAAGAATGGAGGTCAGGTGACCACAAATTCCTCCCTGTCTTACATGCATTACTGCCAAAGCTTACCCTCTACCTCACCACTCTATAATTAAGAACTTTCTCCCTTATCCATCCCATTACTCTCTCATCGTATTAATGCATCATCTCCAATAGGACCTCCTATAGTGTAATTTCATAGCTCCTCGACTGTCAATTTCTTCATCAGAATACTCCTAGTTTCTCTTTCCTCTACCCTATGTCCTATTCTTATTCCATTGGATAAAGTTAAAATTCTTCTTTGAAACCATGCAGCCAGCAATATCATGGAAACCATCTGTAGGAAAGAATTTTGTTTAAGAAGCAGACGTCTGATTTCTAACTCCGGCTGCATAATTTATCAGTCAGTGGAAGATCTTATGCAAGTTTCTTACACCTTCTGAACCTCAGTTTCCCCATGAGTGAAATCAGGATAATTATAGCTACATTTTAAGGTTGCTCAATATATTAAGTAAGGTAACACATGTGAAAGTATCTGTCACATAGATTTCTTTTACCTTCTTTGCAGATTTACTACAGGATTTAAATGAGAAAATCTATCTAGATGTCTCAAACCAGTGCTGGGACCACAGCTGATATTTGGTGCGGGAGAGACTCACGGCAGCAACAGTGTGAGCTGCAGAAAGCCCACACCTAAGGTGACAGCTGTGTCAGCCAACCCTTCCTCTTTGTTCTGTCATCTGTAGTTTCCCGTTCCCCTTTGCAGCTTTAAATAATTTTTACAATTATTTCAAATTCGCCCATTGCTTCAGTCACACAAATAAGCTTAATCATCATTCACATTAAGTCCCGACTATTGATACTTTAACAACCCATCCTTGGAGGTAATCACAGAGCTCTAGTTATGTTTTCTTAATAATCCCTTTTTGCTAACATTAGCTCTTCTTATGTTGAAATGTGTCACTGCCTCTCCATTTAAAG
Source organism: Perodicticus potto (assembly GCA_963574655.1). Taxonomy (NCBI): domain Eukaryota; kingdom Metazoa; phylum Chordata; class Mammalia; order Primates; family Lorisidae; genus Perodicticus; species Perodicticus potto. The sequence goes on from CAUYRH010034361.1 coordinate 22,795, forward strand.
TAATCTGTAAAGTTAGCATCTTCGAAACTCTCGCCATCTCGCAAAATGAGCCCCGGCTCATTTCAGCATGCTAGTGTATGGAAAAAAAGGGGTCATGAATAATAAGCACTAATATTGGCAAGAAACAAATGAGTTCCTTATACCATCTATGGAGCTACAAACAAGTGTTTACCAGTTGCCTACACCGTGCTTCACACAGTGCTTCAAAGCAGTACACCTAGTAAGATGTCAACCCGCAAGCCCCTGGGTCACAACCTCAAGCCAAAAAGTAAAGCAGGTGCCAAGGGACACGGAACACTCTCACGTTGGCTCTAAGGAGGCGTTGGTTCACACTAGCAAAGGCCCATCTGGACATAGTAAGTAGGGGCAGCAGCATCACCCCAGCCCATTTGCCTTTGCTCTTAATCCAGCCTTGCTGTGTACCTTGCTATTTGCTGTAATTTCCACAGAGTTTGGGTGGTAATGGGGGGCACTGAAAGTATTTTATTTTTTATATCAATAGATTTAGGGGATACGCTTTTTTTTGTCCCATGGATGTATCGTATCATGCTGAAGTCAGGACTTTCGGCGTACCCACCAATAGTGTGCACTGTACCCAATAGCTGGGTTTGTATCCCTCAGCCCCCTCCCACCCAGTTAGTTTTTTAATAATTTAGTACCCAGTGCTGTATGCTGAGATACCTGAGCTAAATAATACAATCCTAGAATCCTTGAAGCAGCAATGGATAAGGATGATCCACCTGCTCCAACAATTCCTGCCAGGATTGCTCCAGTGCTGTTTCTAAAATTGGGCTTATTTTCTTCCTGCCCTGTAAGGAATACCAGAGCTGCTTCCACCGATTTGGAGATGGTGGAACAGGTGTCGAAGATCTGATAGCCCAAAGTGACGTTGGGCAAAATATCCTCCCTCTCGTTGATCTCTTGGATTGTGTGGATCATGGTTTTCATCCAGCGGAATCCTCGAAAGTTAAACCTGAGAAAGAAACAGCTTTTGTAAATTAACAGGTACGTCTTTGAGGGGGCAAAGCAGCTTTTCGTCAGAGTTGATTACAGCATTTTGCCAAAACATCAGCGGTCACCTCAGTTGCCTGAGGATGTTAATTTTTCACAAATGATGTTACAAACTTGAAGAGTTCAAGTATGAATCATAATCATTGTTGATTGGCTTGGGTTGAGAAACACTCTTTAAGTGTTCTCTTCTTCTATCTATATGTCTTTTCACATGTTATAGTCTTCTCAAACTGCTGATTACCTGTTTTCAGGAAAATATTCTTACATTCACAATTCTCCCCACCAGACCCTATAACCCCTCAAAACACATTCCCCCTTCATTGGAAGTCCCTAGTGCCCTCTAAGTCTCCTCTCTCTCTTCCTTGCCTTCTCTTACCTTCTCCTGTACGTTAATTATTGTGTATTATAAAAATTATGTAAATATGTGAAAATACATATAATACCAGTACGTAAAATTTATATGTACTATGACTCACTCCTTTTGCATAATTTTTCTGCCATGCCTTGGCTGTTAACATTGAGAGATTTTTAATTGAAAATGTCTTTTTCCCTCCTATTCTTACCTATAATCATAAACGAGAAGCCTCCTCCTTTCCATTTCCTAATGATTAAAAAATGTGCAAACTATTTCTCTTGCAGTCTATCACCACATTTTTTTTCAATTTCTTCACCATTAAAAACTATTGTATCCCAAACTCTTTCTTCCCAGTTTTAACCAAACTTCAGCCTAAATAAAAGAAAGTGGCCCGAGACTTTCATCTCTAAATATCATTTACAGCTCTAGTCTCTAACACTATGTCTTCTACTCAGTAACTATTTTTTTGAATTTAATATCTAATAGCAAATAACCCTGTTGAGAGATTAGAATTTTCCCCCATGTCTCTTTAATTGGGTTTTTCGTTTGTTTTTGTTCTTCACTAAATATGTAGTTATTGATTCCTCTGGTGCTAGATGGTATGAATACAGCCATGAGCAAGATACAGCGATGTCTGGGCAATGAAACTGGAAAAAAATAGACTAGAGCTACAGCACAAAATGATTAAAAAAAAAAAAAAGATAGAAAGATCTCTGTTCGTGCGGCCTTCAAGATGGCGCATCAGAAAGACAAGAAGCCCAAGAGGTCAACCTCGAAATTTAATTTGGACCTTACTCATCCAGTAGAAGATGGAATTTTTGATTCTGGAAATTTTGGTACCTTCCTTAGTGAATATCTAGGGTTTTCTTCCCTAGAAGAAGCATTTCTTCTGTTTTAAAATAGGAGCAGTTTCTATGGGAGAAGGTTAAAGTCAATGGAAAAACTGGAAATCTTGGGAATGTTGTTCACATTGAACACTTCAAAAATAAAATCACAGTTGTTTCTGAGAAACAGTTCTCTAAAAGGTACTTGAAATACCTTACCAAGAAATACCTTAAGAAGAACAATCTTCATGATTGGCTTCGAGTGGTTGCATCTGATAAAGAGACTTACGAACTTCGTTACTTCCACATTAGTCAAGATGAAGATGGATCAGAGTCTGAGGACTAGGTGAAGCCTTTTCTGATAGGGCTTTGCTTGCTGATAACACAAATGAAGCTTACACAAGAAAGAAACATCTAAAAGTGGGCCTTTAGTTTATCAGTGAATAAAATCATTGCACCGAAAAAAAAAGAAAAAATGTTCAGGTAGACATAGGAGCTATGAAGTTCAAAGGAGGGGACCTTCCTGAAGGAATGGACAGCCTCACTGAAACATGAAGGGTGACATAAGAATGGAGGAAGGATTCCGCAGGCAGAGGGAAGAGCATGTGTAACCAGAGAACAGGGAGCATTCAAGGAGAGGAGAGCTCAGCACGTTTAGAGGAGACAGCATAGGAGCGCCCGCCGCACCAGGAAAGCACCCTAACCCTAACCCTAACCCTAACCCTCCTGGAGGACCAGAAGGTGCCGGAACAGAAGGCCTTACTATCCTAAGGTAATTGGTTTCCAAATTTACAACGGTGACGGTATAAATATTTGAAATAAATGTAGCAATATCTTTTTAAAGTAATAGAGCAATACATGTTAAGATCTAGAAAAATATTCACCTATGCTGAACCACTAATTTGACCCCAAAAATGCCTCCAAACGTACACTGTTCTTCCCAAAGGAAAAAGCTAAAGCCCCAAACTGTTCATTACAGAATTATTTACGGTATTGAAAAGCTGGCAAGAACTTACGTGCTCAGTGCTAATAAATTATGGTACATTGACTTGCTGGAACATTTTTTCATCACTAAAAATCTATAATTATATGGTGACACCTATAGCACAGTGGTTAGGGTGCCGGCCACATACACCAAGGCTGGGAGGTTCAAACCTGGCCTGGGCCAGCTAAAACAACAATGACAACTGCAACAAAAAAAATGGCTGGGCATTGTGGTGGACGCCTGTAGTCCCAGATACTTGGGAGGATGAGGCAAGAGAATTGCTGGAGACGAAGAGTTTGAGGTTGCTATGAGCTGTGATGCCACGGCACTCTACCCAGGGCAACAGCTAGAGACTCCGTCTCAAAAAATAAATAAATAAACAAATAAACAAGTAAAAAGCTATAATTATAGAAATTACACAGCAGGATGCATATAATATTAAGTGAAACAGGCAGTGTGCAGAGTTGTTTCTATGCTGTGATTAAAGCTATATATGAAGTGTTAGGTAAGGCAGTTAGTTAGACTTGAGCAGAGAGGATGGTGGATGTGGTCAGGCTATTTTGGACCGGCTTGGGTTGGGCTGGCCAGAATCATTATAGGAATAGGGCTAATGGCAACCTTGCAGGTGCAAGACCTTGAGGGCAGGTTGTCTTGGGGAGCTGGTTGTATTGGGGGACTAATTGATGTCTCTGGGACTTTCTGATGTGGACAGATAGACACAAATTGTTATGGGAATAAGCTATGGGAACCGAGTTGATCAAGACCCTGGGAATTTCCAAGAAGCAACCTGCACTCTACAAAAGTTGTATATAAAATTCATCACTGCATTCTCCAGAGGGCCGGTAGCCATTAGGGTAGGGCTCAGTTTGATGTCCAACCCATTAGGATCAACTTTTCCTTTCTTGGTAAAACTCCACGTGTTCTTGTTCTCTTCAATTATTTCAGCAACTACCTCAAACCATCACTGTGCCACCGTAACACAAAATATAAAATGTTTAACAGGGAGATTTCTTAAATAAGCACAGGATCATTACTGGAAGGGTGAGATTTGGGGTATTTTTCTTTTATTCATTGTTTTCCATTATTATAGTCACAATATTATTATATAATGTGTGCCTTTTTTCTCAAAATAATTCTCTAAATTTTACCTTTGTTTAGATCAATGAAAACAGGAATTAAAGTATTCCTTTCCTCATTGCATTTTACTATCTTCGTCTGCTGAGAAATATCTTCAAAATGATAGTTTTCTTTTTCCATATACTTTAGCCGATAGCCAACCAAAATTAGTATCTTATTAAAATTGTGGGTTTCAGAATGAGATTTCTCCAAACCCCATACCGGATTTCTAGATCAGTTATAGATAAAAGTTAATTGTGCCCAAATGAAATTATCATTAGATTAGGTCCAGCTTGGCTTCTGAATACCACACAGGCCAGGCCTTCCGTGAGGACTCTTCCACCTAAAGAAAAAGTTATAATGAATGGAGGAGTATTAGGAGGTCTAGAACGTTGGGGTTGGGTTGCAATAGGAGGGAACTGTTAACTGCTATTGGTGAAAATGAATCATTCAGTTCTAGTTTTGAAGATATATATATATATCAAACACTTTAAAAATAGGGAATGCTATCAACCAAAACACATAAGTATATTTAGGATGGATCAAAATGCCAGGGAAAGAGTTTCAGCCTTGTATAACGTAAACATGAGCAATTTGTATTTCAATCAAGTCAGACTGAGAGTCCAGCAGAATACCCTCAATGCCTTGCATAACTGATCCATTTTCTGGACAAGAAACTGGCTTTTATGATTCCCCAAACCATATGAAACAACTCTCAAAGACAAGGCAATCAACAGACTTTCATCAAACAGTCATTAACCCAGAGATGACTAGGCTATTGAAATGATCAAACATAGACTTTAAAGTAGCTGTTGCAACCCTGCTCCATGAAGCGAGGGCAAACTCTCTTGAACTATGAAAACAGAAGTCTCAGAAAATAAATTGAAGTTTTATATTTAGTGGAAATTTTAGAACTGAAAAGCCCCTCATCTCAGTCCATCCCCCGTAGAATTTGCCGGCCCAGACTAACCCCAGCCTCATCTGCTCACCTCTCTGCTTCTCTTCAGTCTTGGCGCCTTCCTGATGGTGCCTGGCCCCACTCCCTTCAACTGTCATGGTCACTTGCTTATTCCTTCTCCTGCCAACCTCCTCTGTACAGCTCGTTGCACTTGCAGATGCAACAACCAAACCAGCTGTCCATACCTGAGTGGTGTGAGGCTGTGCAGAGTTCCCCAGATATAGAATTCTGTAATCAAATACATTTTGGAAATACTTCACACTTGGCGGCGCCTATGGCTCAGTGAATAGGGCACCGGCCCCATATATTGAGGGCGGTGGGTTCAAACCTGGCCCTGGCCAAACTGCAACAATAAAAAAAATAGCCGGGCGTTGTGGCGGGCACCTGCAGTCCCAGCTACTCGGGAGGCTGAGGCAGGAGAATCGCCTAAGCCCAAGAGCTGGAGGTTGCTGTGAGCTATGACACCATGGCATTCTACCAAGGGCGACAAAATAAGACTCTGTCTTTAAAAAAAAGAAAAAGAAGAAAGATATCCTGCACACTTAGCCCTTTCTGAGGGGAAACTTCACAATAAATGTAGTATATTACAGGTTCTATAATGACTTGGTGGCTACCCGTATATATTTGATGCCAAAGTCCTTTTTTCAACAAGCATTTATTATTTTGGGAAATATTCTTAAAATGAAAAAACAAAAAAAACAACAACAAAAAGCCACAGTTGGCTGATTCACAGGGTCTGAAATAAAACCCTAGCTCTGCCTCATACATTCTATGTGACCTAGTGCAAGCCATTTGACTTCTCTGAGCCTTAGTTTCCCCCACCTGAAATGTGAGCATAACATCTTCAACCAACTGTTTTCAAGAGTAAGATGTCTTCTGTATTCTAGCACTGAAGAAACATAAATTCTCTTTCTGAGGGTTTCACCCCCAGAAAAGCAGAGGCAGATCTAATTTATTTTTTTTCTTAATGATCAAAACCCAAAGAAAACCAAATAACAAATTGGTTTAGATAAATAGAAAAATGCTATTGCTTCTTTTCACATACTCTTACAAAGATGTTGAACATCGGCACCTATGTGAGGCAGGCTCTGGGCACAGGCCCTCTGCTGGCTCTCTGGCCTCCATGTTGACTCTTTCTCTGTCCCAGGTTTCCCCTTCTGGTTGGGTACTGAAGCCACACCCATTCCTGGTCCCCATCCTGTGAGACAAACTGATAGTCTTCCATTTCCTTTCCCCTGATATTTGTTAAAGGAAAACTTTTTGGAGTCTCAAAATGCAAGAGAAAGCAGAGCCAACTCCTTACACATCTCTGAAGAAGATAAACTTTGTCACTGCTCCCATTCAATGCTTTTTTCTCTTTCTCTTTCTCAAATCTTGGCATTCACCACACTCTTCTCTGTCATTCCAAATGCCTCTGCTCCTTCTCCCATCCCCAGACTCCTCTGATCCTCCACTAGAGTAGATCATACAAGGACCCTCTCTCTCTAAATTCAAATTTTCCTCTCTACCTCTCATCGTCACCTTGACTGCATTTCCATCCCCGCATAGCAAGTAGGATTGAGTGAAGGAAGTCATCCTTGGCGTGGATGACTAGTGGCCACCTCTCGTCCTCTCACGTGAACCATAGGACTTTCCAGTGCTGCTGATTCCCAGTGCTCTCCCGTGCTCCCCCACCCCTTCCTGGCACACATAAGAAGACACAATACCGTGACTCTTTCCCTGTTCTCCGACTCTTGTAACCATTATTTGTTTTCCATATTTGTGTTGGTTAAGCCTGCCTTGCATCTGCTATGAACTTCATTTTAAAAGCACATTGTGTTTCCTTTTACATACATATGTGCCAAATGCACAATGTAAAGCCAAGCTATAGCCACTCAAATCCTAATTGCATTGATCATGCAAGTCCAAAGTAAGTGAAATATCTTCAAAATGGAACGTGTTTACTTCTCACCATTGTTCAAACCACAATGGATATGCCAAAATTATTTTAGGGGGAAATAATTTTGGCATATCCATATGTATGTTGACTTTTCCACTTAAACTTGCTAGGAAAATAATCTTCAGAAGTTCTATCTTCTCCTTAGTAAAGTACCACAAGAATGGAAAAGCAAGTATCCAATGCACTCAATACTAGTATAAAACCACTAGATGAACAACTATACACCCACACAAAATAAAAACAATCAAAATCAAGTGGGGGGAAGGGGGAGGATGGAGGGGAGAGAAAGGAGCAGGGAGGGGGGCAGGCAAGCTCCCACCTGACAATGTGCGGGTATTTGACACACCTCCTGGGTGAAAGAGCTCAACTACAACTGGGACTCTCCCTAACAAACTCAAACAATGGAACCTAATCATTTGTACCCTCATATTAATCTGAAATTTAAAAATACAAAAACCAGATTATGAAGGGAATAAAAAGAAGTTCCAGTAAATAGTGGAGAACAAATTAAGTGATTCTGTTTATGAAATCCATGCATTAGTGCACCATATTATGACAAACTCTAAGCATTCATTTAATGTTATTAAGGATTAAAGACGTGGAAACTGCTGTAAAAGGTAATGAACTGAATCTGTAACAATGCAGCTATAAGCAAAAGCCTTTCTTGTTCTTCTCCCCTCTGCTTCACTGTAAGAATAGAAAACAATTAGAAAGTCCAGGAAAGCCATAAGTAGTGACTGATTGCAATCTTTTCCTTTTGCCAACAGCATTACAGATGACCCCTCCCTTTAATGATATCTCAAACGTGGAGCATCAAATATGATTAAAGGACGAGAGCTATGATCAGTAACCATTTGCTGGTGTAAGAAGTTGCTAAATTTTTTACATCATGAATTTACAATTGTAATGACTCTGCAGCATCACAGAGACGCTCACTTCATAACGTAAAATGCCCAAGACAAAATTATGTCTGTGCTTTGGTCGCAACTATGCAGAATTTATGGGTGCATTTGAACAAAGGGCTGAGAAAGCATATAGGAAAGTGAAAAGAGCTGTTTTGTTAGGGTAATAGGATAGTGGATAATTGTTTTCCTTTCTCTTCATTGCTGGTTTTCTTTTCATATCTGAAGAGTATGTGTGTTTGTGTGTGCATGCGTGCACATGTGTGAGAAAGCTAACCTATGTTTGCCTTTCTTATAACGGACCACTAGAAAATTCAGACCAGGTTTCCTGATTAATTGGGTGTAGGAGAGCAGAGGCACAAGCTTTCTAGCAGCCAAAGGAATCCTACCATGAAAATGAGAGATAAATCACCATTCCCACACTGTGTATTTTCACTTGAGGAGAATTTAGTCTATTACAATTAACAGCAAAGCTGTAACAATGCCTAATTCTTTTTTATCTTTTTTTTTTTTTTGAGATAGTCTCACTTTGTCGCCCTCAGCAGAGTGCTGTGACATCACAGCTCACAGCAACCTCAAACTATTGGGCTCAAGCTATAGTCTTGTATCAGCCTCCCAAACAGCTGAGAGTACAGGTGCCCCCCCCCATAACACATCTCTATTTTTAGAGACAGGGTCTCGCTTTTGCTCAGGCTGGTCTTGAACTCTTGAGCTCAGGCAATTCATCTGCCTCAGCCCCTCACAGTGCTGGGATTACAGGTGTGAGTTACTGAGCCTGGCCAACACTGCATAATTCTACACCATAGTTTCATAATGTATACATAAATCATCAAGACGTCTTGCGAAAATGTGATTCTGATTCAGCAGGTGTGCAATGCGGCCCAAGTCTCTGTATTCCTTCCAAGTTCTTAGGTGCTTCTGCTGCTGCTGGCCCACCAATCACCATCTGCAGAACAGTGCTCCATATCATGTAAAACCCAGCTTTTTTCTGTCTGAGTTACAGAAGTGGGAAAGGACCCACTTGAGACCAAGCTTTCCCCATTTCTAAGCAATGCCCACCTTGGAGAAAATAAGGCCTAGTGACAGGGAATACCTATCCTGAATGAAAAGGATAGTGTCAGAGTCAGGACTAGTGTCATGGCTCCAGTTCCAGACTCTGACCCTGACATCTGTCACTTCTCCAGCACCTGCAATTGATGTAAAAAGAAGACAAGAAGAATGGCTTACCCTTCGCATTTTGCTGATACTGGTTCCAAAATAGACTCATTCACGGGGATGGTCCTGGAGTGAATAGGAAACATTCCTCCAATAACAAGCAAATGGTTGTTGGCATCTACATACCCATTCAAATCAAACTTGCCCAGCAACCGACAAGTCTGTTCTTCCTCTTCTTTGCCTTCAGTACCCAATACAGTCCATAAAAGTATAAGAAATCCTAGTGCCAAGCATTTATTTTGGCTGGCCATATTAATAAAGTGAGTTTGGGGGAAATGACAAGTGTTGAAATTACACTAGTTTTAATGAAGCGCCTAGATGGAGCGTTAAGGGGGGTGTGTGTGTGTGTCTGTGTCTGTGTGTGTGTGTGTGTGTGTGTGTGTGTGTGTGTGCCTAGTCCCCAGGGACTCGGCTTGCTGCTACTTGCTGTGTAATTGTCACTTCTCAGTCAATCACAGAGCCTCACGCTCACTTGCAATTTGTGGATCTGGACTAGGAGCTGAGTAATGCTTTTGAAAAGAGACTCATAAAAATCCCTTTTATATTTAGCAATAATATTTAATGGCATAAGAGTGGGTTTTGAGTTTTAAAAAGTAATTTCATTTTATAGAAACTGTCCCTTTCCTGTTGGTCATATGCCAGTCTCATTCATTCTTCAGCCATCCTTATGGGAGCTTCTCTGACCCTAAAGATGAAGAAAGGCACCGTGCTTCATCACAAAGTATTAAAAAGGTGGCATCAGGCCAAACTCAGTCCTTCAGACTACAAAAAAAGTTGAGTGGAGAACCATGGATGGCATCTGGAATAGATGACATCATTTTTAATCTGCAGGCTGCCACTTTTGTTAGTGTGTTGGTGGAAGAACCACTTAATTTCTGTGTTATGATGTCCTCATCAGTGACTAGGATGGTAATGAGCTACCTTAGGAAAAGCCCCTTAAGAGTTGAATGAACATGTTTCATAGGCCTCATTTTCTTTCATCCGCACTTTAAGATGAAGTGTTGCCCTCAGCTCACTGCTGCCTTTATCACTGGTTCCACGTTCATGTTCCTTCCTGAGAATGCCCTCTCCCCCATTTCCTGCTCAGCCCTGCTCAGAGTTGTCCCCCAGTCTATTTCTCCAGAACAACTCATCACAGATTCCCAGTCCCCAATCTTTCTCTCAACCCCTTCATAAACATCCCCCACAGAGTATAAATTCATATTTGTAGAACACAATCCAGCAATATAGATCAGGAGGATGAAAAATCTGTATGCTCTTCTATCCCATGCTTTGACTTCAAAATATTTGTCTCCAAGAAGCAATAGAGAGCTACAAAAACATAACATACATACAAAGATATTGAGGACAGTTTTACTTATATTATCAAAATGTGGAATGAACTTAATGGACACAATAGGGAATTTTTCAATCAATTGTGGTTTATTCCCTTGGAATACGAAGAAGCCACTTAAATCAAGTTTTAGAAAATTACCTTCTCACAAGGGAAAAGTTCACAATATGCTTAAAGTGAAGGGAACAAAGCAGCAGATAAGATGGCTTTCTAAATTTCTAAAATTTACCAATATTATCAGCTCTCTCTCACCTACATATTTCCATTAAATGGAACACTGCAAATCAGAAGTCAAAAGAAAGAAATAAGAAGAAAAATAATCACCTTTCCCACTACCTTAACAAACCAATCATTGTCACGTTTCCATATTCATTTTCAGTTTAAATTGACACCATGCAGTATTTTTGGTATTAGATTACATGTGATTTTAATTTTCATCTCTATTCTTTTCTACATTTTCTCATGTGCTGTACAACACAATTACACCCCCCACATATTGGCCACATGGCAGCATTAGCATCAGAGGTCATCTGGTCCCATCCTCCCCTTCCCCATGAAGGTCATTTCCTCCACCTCATCCCCCCGAAGGATTTCCCACTTATTGGCTAAGCATAATCTCCTTCTGATCCTGGGGTATGACCCAAGAGAGGCTCCCATGACCACCTCCCTGGTGAAGTTGCCAGCCCCTGCCTCAGTCTTCCCATAGCCAACTTCCGCCTTCACAAGTGAACTAGCAGATGACACACCCCTGGGCCCTGACTCAGTGACATCTCCATCTGCCCCAGGAGTCTCTATTTCCTAAAGTGTGATTCACGGGTTCCACTCTGATGCTTCCAAAATGATGCTGACAAGTCCAGGAAAAGACTGATTCCCGGAGGACTCTCTCCCCAGATAAGCTTTAGAGTTTAGCTTTGTCCAAACAAAATGACACTCTTCAAGACAGCCCACACCTCACTGCCAGCCCAAGAATCCTCCTCTGGAGCTTTTGGGTTCACTTACTGGCCTTTCACAGACCTGCCGGAAACTATTCTTCCTAGTTTGTAATCTCCCTCTTTTACCAGAAGGCAGCTGTTTCTGAGCAATGATCCCTCTCGCTGCCAAGGGCTACCCCTGCACAAAAGTATGTTTATCACCAAAGCTGATATGCCTTTGCCTTTTGGTAAAAACTGTGCAAGGTACCACCAAAAATGATTCAAATAGATTATTTTATGTTATGTTAATAATTTTTAAAAGCAAAAAATATATGACATTTTACATTTTACAAATTGCTTTTCTGTATCTTATTCTTCCTCTAGGTCAGGAACTAGTTTCTTTCTTTCTTTTTTTAATCAAACTTTTTTTTTCTCTTTATATACATGCATTTTATTATTCTTCATTACGTTATTTCCCCCACCTCTACCCCTCAGTGGTAAGACAGAATTGATCAGGAACTAGTTTCAACGGTGATAAGACTTCTGATTTGTGCATAAGCATCTGGTATCCAGTGTTTTTGTAATTCCCAGGATGATAGTCTATTTTACCAGGACCACAGCCGTTACATCCTCCACATGTAGCAGAATTCATCAGAGATGAGGCAGAAATAAAGAAAAACAACAGCCATGCTCTGAGGCAGAGGGTTTTATTCCGTGCACGGTAGTGGATACATATTGCCTCATTTTGCCCTCATACCACCCTACATGACTGGTTTGATTTCCTTGCCTTTCCAGGTAGAAGTGTGAGCTCACACAGCTAGCACACACTAAGATACAGACACCAAAGCCCAGAGCCTTCTCGGGGGCCTTGTAGTGGGAAGAAAGGACCCAGGCCAAGTCCAAAGGTCCAGCTTCTCCAAAGCTGACTCTCTCTTCGTCTCTTTGGACCTCAGACCTCAGACCCCTCAGCAATAAACAGGGGGCTTTTGACTGAACAGCCTTTTTACTGAGTCTAAGGGTCCTAATGAGTCAGCAATGTTCTGGTTCTGGGTGAGCCTTTCCAAGCTCAAGTTCAATGATAGCTAATAATACACTCCCAGAGCAAGCAGTAGCAAGTTGTTTTGTTAAGCATCAAGGTGAGACTGTTTCTTCAATAACACTTTGAACCTAATTGCCATTTTCATGGGACTCTGACTTTGAAAATCCTCATCAAGTCAAAAGACAGCAGATGAACGTTGGTGTATGTGCCACGGGTATTGAATCCCAAGAGCCCACAGCCGGATTCCTAGATCTGAGACTGTGGGCTCCCCTAGCGGTGATCTTTGCAGTTCTCTAAGGGCCTCAGCAAAAGTCAGGCTCCCCCCTAGAACAATAACATATCCTGTCCAGACTTGTCTTTGCCTTTAAGCTAGGGAAAACACCTGAGCTCCTGCAGGTTCTGAGAAACATCTTATTAACAAAGGCTGAGCGTATTCAAACACTGTTATATGGTTTCCAGGAAAAGCTCAAACCCTGGGTCTACTGTGGAGGAACACTGCTGGGTGCTTCTGAGAAGCCGGAGCTTTTCAGCAACCACAGTGAATGCAACGCTGGATCCCAGTCATTCATCAGACGCAACTTGTCAGATGCTATTCAGCTTTTAAATCTCCCTGTCATTTCCTTACCTTTATAATAATATGGAATCCTAGGTAATAGTCATACCACACCAGCAGATAAAAAATACACCGATCAACTTTGTTTTCTTTTCTCCTACATGAAGTTATCCTTAACAGGCAAGAAATGAATACTATCATAATCATCATATTTGTCATATCTGTAGAACACAATCCAGCAATATAGATCAGAAGCACAAAAAATCTGTATGCTCTTTTATCACGTGCTAGTTATATGTATTTATATCATTGTTTTACCTTACATAACATATTACAGTTGACCCTTGAACAACATGGAGTTTGAACAGCATGAGTTGACTTTACACAGGTTTTCCTGTGTCTCTGCCACCCCTGCCACAGGGAGACCTCCCCTTGCTCTTCCTCCGCTTCCCCAACCACTCAGCAAGTTTTGGAGGAGTTAAAGCTATACGTGGATACCTGTGGGCAGAGGTTTGAGGTAACCCCAAACCCCATGTTGTTCAAGGGTCAGCTGTAGTTTTTATGATGTATGTCTCCAATAGTTAAAAAATTACTACCTGTAGTTTGAATTTGGGGGCATTAGGACATCATGGGCTTGCTTGTATCTTTGTAATAAGAAGACAGGAAAACTAAAAATAAATCAGCTTTCATAAGACTGTTGTTATTATGAAACTCAAGTTATTGATGAAAGGGGTCTTGAGGTGTCTAAGAAGTCAGCTTTGGGATTTTTTAACAGGTCAGTATTAATCGCATATTACAGAAGAGGCCTCCCTACCCCCACCCCATGTGTCTAAATAGAGAAAGCCCTCGATTACAGCAGAGAAGAAAGACATTCAGACACGCCAGGCATAAAAATTTTTAAATGGGTGCCTTGCTGATGGAGAAAGCCACAGGTTACCACCTCTTCTGCTTCCTCTATTTTCAGGAAAGTGATTTGACAATCTCATTAATCCTCTGCCTCTAAATCGGCTGACTCAGTAAGCAGGAACTCTTATCATACAGGACCTAAAGCATCCTCTTTCTCCTTGGATGCAACATGCATTATGCAGCTATGATGGGCTGTGGCTGTAACATAAATTGTAAAGATGGTAAACAATTGACTACAGCTGGCAAACTATCACAATCACTGCCTTATAAAGAATAGCATCTTGGGCGGTGCCTGTGGCTCAAAGGAGTAGGACGCTGGCCCCATATACCCGAGGTGGTGGGTTCAAACCCGGCCCTGGCCAAAAACTACAAAAAGAAAGAATAGCATCTTTATTTTTAATAAGATTTGAAATAAAGAAAACAAGCCAGTTTTAACTCTCACCTGAGAGTTTTAATACGCCTGCCTACCTCCAAAATTGCCCCCCTTTTAATCCATTGCAAAGTTGTCCTCAGACCACTTCTTATATTTTTTATACCTTCATGGAGATACAATTTACATACCATAATACAGACCCACTTGAAGGGTACAACTGAATATTGTTTTATAATAGCATATTTACAGAGTTGTGCAACCATTACCACCATCTAATTTTAGGACATTTCGATCATCTCAAAAAGGCTTCCTCACCCCAAGCCCTAGGCAACCATTTAATCTACTTTCTGTCTCTATAGATTTACCCATTCTAGACATGTCACTTTTTTCTTTCTTTTTTTTTTTTTTTTTTTGAGACAGAGTCTTATTTTGTTGCCCTTGGTAGAGTGCTATTGCATCACAGCTCACAGCAACCTCAAACTCTTGGGCCCAAGCAATTCTCTTGCCTCAGCCTCCCGAGTAGCTGGGACTACAGGCGCCCGCCACAATGCCCGGCTATTTGGTTTTTTTTTTTTTTTGGTTGTAGTTGTCATTGTTGTTTGGCAGGCCCAGGCTGGATTCAAACCCACCAGCTCTGATGTATGTGGCTGGCACCCTAGCTGCTGAGCTACAAGCACTGAACCTGGACATGCCATTTAAATAGAACCATACAGTATGTGGTTTTCGTGTCTGGTTTTTTCTTTTTTTTCCCACATAATATAATATTTTGAGGTTTATCCATGTTGTAGTGTGTATTAGTACTTCACTTTTATAATATCTCTATTAAGATATAATCTGGTCCGGGCACAGTGGCTCACCCCTATAATCCTAACACTCTGGGAGGCCAAGGTGGGTGGATTGCTTGAGCTCATGAGTTCGAGACCAACATGAGCAAAAGCGAGATCCTGTCTCTACTAAAAATAAAAAAACTGAAGCGAGAGGATTGCTTGAGCCCAAGTTGGAGGTTGCTGTGAGCTATGTCGCCACAGCACTCTACCCAGGGTGACAGCTTGAGACTCTGTCTCAAAAAAAAAAGATATAATCTGTACATCATAAAATTTACCCATTTAAAATATACAATTTAATGGGTTTTATACTAAAGCGTTGCACCATTCATCATCGACTAATGTTACAATATTGCCATCACCCCAAAAAGAAACCCATACACATTAGTGATCTCTTTTCTGCCCCATACCCCTAGCCCTAGATAAACACTCATCTGTTCTTCTATTGCCAAAGATTTCTTATTCTGGACATTTATATAAACAGAATTATACAAATGTGGTCATCTCTACTGGCTGCAATGTCTTCAAAGTTTATTCATGTTGAGGATGTGGCAATGCTCTCTTCCTTTTTATTGCCAAATGATATTCCACTACCTGGATATACCGTATCTTACTTATCCATTCATCAGGTGATGGCCATTTGGGTTTTCTCCACTCTTTGGCTATTCTTGAACAAGTCTCTGTGTGGAAGGACATTCTCATTTCTTTTGGGTAAACAAGCAGTAGAATTGCTGGGTCACATAGTAACTCTATGTTTAATATTTTGAGAAACTGCCAAACTATTTCCTGAAGTGGCTGCACCTTTAAACACTCCCACCAGCAGTGTATGAGAGTTCCAATTTCTCTACGTCCTGGCTACCACATGTTACTATCTTTTTTAAAAAAAAATTATAGCCATTCTAGTGTTTTATAAAGTGATACCTCGTTGGGATTTTGATTTGCATCTCCCTAATGGCTCATGACTCAAAAAAGCTGTTTTTTCCTCTAGATGTTTTCAAATTTTAACTGTTATATTTTGGTTTATGATTTATTTTGAGTTTATTTTTGCATACTATATAAGGTAACATCTAAGTTCTTTGCTTTTTCTCATAAATAGTCAACAGTCCCAACACCATTTGTTGGAAAAGCTATTTTTCCCCCAGTTGAATATTGTGATGCCCTTGACAACACTCAATGGACCGCAGATGTAAGGAATTATCTCACTTCTACCCCACCCCCACCCGGGTCTGTCCTTATCCCAGTGTTGTGCTGCCTTCATTATTTTGGTTTGTTTATAAGTTTCAACATCAGGAAATTAAGAGTCTTCCAATTTTATTCTTCTTTTTGCAAATTATTTAAATGATTCTGAGCCCTTTCCCATGCCTGCGTGAAATTTAGAACCAGCTCATCAGTTTCTGGCACAGGAAAGCCAGCTGGGATTTGATATGGATTGTGTTGAATCTATAGATCAGTTTGGAGAGTGCTGCCATGTGAATAACACTAAGTTCATGCATTAGAAGACCCAGGTCATTGTCAAGAGCTCTGCGTCCATCCACCACAGGTCCTATAAGGTCCATCTTGATCCAGCCCCTATTAAGTAACTAGCTCCCTCTCTTTTTCAGCTCTCCTCCCACTGCCACCCTGGAAGCTACGCAAACCCACCATTAGCTCCTCAAACACACAATGCTCTTTTATCCCCAGACCTCCCACTCACACACGCAGCACACTTCTTCCTGTGTCAGGGGCTTTTTCCCTGTGCCGCAGCCCTAATTCACTGCTCCCTTCAGATCTCAGCTCACTCTCCACTTCTGCTGAGACTCACATCCTGAGATGCACAACCCCCACAGTCCACCTGACTCGCCTCTCTTTGTACTTCCCTGATGGAATCTAGGTTATTTGATGGAAGACAGATCGGTCAAGATTTCCGACTGGTTGAAGTGAGCAGCACTGGTCCCCATTAGAAACCAGGGCACGTTTACAACTATTCTTATATCTTTAATCAGTTCCATTACTCTTATAAATGTTTCAGGAATTGGAGAACTTTCCCTTCTATTTTTTTTTTCCTAGTATTTTCCCCCTAATGGTTGTGGCAGGCTGAATAATGGTCCCTTCCAGATATCCAAGTCTTAGTCTCTGGAACCTGGGAATATGTTACATTAAATGGCAAATGAGATTTTGCAAATATGATTATGATGAGGAGATTATCATGGGTTATCCAGGCGAGTTCAGTAATACAATCACAAGTACCCTTATAAGAAGGAAAGAAAGGGAGAATAAATAAAAGAAATGACAAGGTGATGAAAGCAGAGATTGGGATGCCAGCATTCTCTCCAAACTGGAAAAGACAAGTAAATGGATTTTCCCCTAAAAGCCTCCAAAAGGAACTAGTCCTGTTGCCTCTCTGACTTTATCCCAGTGAAGCAGATTCCAAACTTCTGAGCCCCAGAACCGTTAGAGTTCTGTTTTGGGTCACTAAATTTGTAGTAATCTGTTTCACTGGCAAAAGGTACTATAACAGCAATTAGTTGCAAATAACCTGTTATCCAACAAAAGACACTAGTTGGAAACAATTAAACATCTACAGGATGGAACTGGTTATTTAAATTCTGATCGTTTTAAAAAGAATAGGTATGCTGTGATTTTTTTACATACATTAAAAAATTATCTGAAAGGCTATCTACCAGGAGATTAAAAAACATAGGAGAGTGGATACTTCTTTGTTATTCCTTTTATTTCTTTATTTTGAGTGAGCAAAAGGTTTATTGTTTTTGTAACAGTAAAGGAGAAAAGACAATAAAAGAAACTTAAACAATGAAAGCAACAATATGCAAATACAAGGGAAGGATTTAGAGTTTTTAAGAGCTTGAGTGGATTGTTTGATTTCTTAATTTCTAATTTATATGCACCCATCTTTTCCTGCACTATTTGCTCAGTAATGTTTTCAAGAACATTTCCATCTTGTAAATTGGGTGAAAATGAGTGTTTCTAATCTCTAGTTCACATTTTATAGCTTTTGAATGTACTATAATGTCCTATTAGAACCTCTACTACTAGATTTATATGCCATAAGACACAGTTGCTGCCTAGAAATGATCATTTAGATGGCAAGAATCAACACAACTAAATAAAATAATTAGAAAACAAGGCCATTTGCAATAAAATGTTGAGTTATACATCTTGGATTTTAAGAGATTGAGATGTGGTTGTTCATAAAACTAGACACATATCTTTGCATGTGCTTAGATTATTTATCTATATCAGCAGCCCCTGTCACAACCCCTATGGCCCTGGTCTTGGTCACTACACAAACCCAGACGTGACATGGATTAGAAGGACATGCTTGCAGGACATGGGCTAACCTTAAGGTCAGGGTAGCCCTGAGTCCCCTCTGCAATGCCTATTTTTTAAGGTTATACACAACAGGTGTGGATAGTTAAGGTAATTACACACGAGGGCTGCATGGGTTAAGGATTGCCACATGCTCTTTCCTCACATGTTCTTTCCCCACAACCCCCATGAAGAAGTACCAAGCATCAGTGTTTAACATGCTTACTAACGAGTGACCGATCTTATCTCATTCTGGAACACTGAGTTACTTGGGGGATTACCCCTAAGTCATAAAACATCTCTAGGCTTGCCAGGAGACTGTCCTATTCTCATCGTTTCCTTTTAATGTGATAAAAGTCAGTAACTGTCCTTGCAAGCATGGTGTCCATTCCTCTACAGTCCCCAACTCCGAGCTCTAAATATACCAATTAACAACAGTGAGAGCAATGACAACAGTATTAACCATGAGAAAAATGTCTTATATGCCACAGTGTTTTGTCTTGTCCTTCATTAACCCTTACAAAAGCTAGATGTGGTACTTACTACTTTACTATTGTTCATATACATGTATATATTACATACATGCACACATAAACATGTATGTACATATATATTATTAATATACATACTTTATACATGGAGAGCCTGGAGCTCAGAGAAGTATAGTATCCTCAAGGTCACCAAGCTCCTTAGTGGCCTGAATGACTCTCCTATCTAGAGACCTGCCCATGCAAGGTGCAGATATCCCATATGCCCATCTGTCTCTAAGAACGAAAGATAAGGAGTGTTACCAGGAGTCCCCCACTCCTTGGGGGTTTCCAGTTAAGAAGAAAACAGGGCAAGAAACTTCTGACTGACATTTGATCAAAGCTCAAGGGAGGCTCTAGGGTCTTGGAATCATGAAGGTCAGGGCTTTTTGTGTGTGTTTTTTTTAGTTGTATATATTTAATATTTAATATTGTGATATTTTGATATTAGTCCATTTGGCTTTAGGGAAAGGAGGTTACTGCTCAACTTGCCAGAAGTGCTTTCAATATTTGTGTCATATACCATATGACGTAGCAAAGCATAATCTATTATTCCAACGTGTGCTAAATGCAACTGTATTTTCTACAATTGTTCTCTCACTCTGAGTCCAGTGCTGTCAATGGCCATAGAGGTAGAGTTGAACTGGTGTTGAGGAAAACACTTGATTCTGCCATAGAAAGGTAACTGCATCTATTTTCATTTTAAATGCTCTCTTAAGGTATAGACTTAATGTGTTTCAAATTTCGATTCTTCATCATGGTGACTTCTCTCCCTGAAGGAATCTCTCCAACCACTTCTCCCTTCCTCTGAATTTTAGAGAAAGTTCATGAAAAGGTGGGAAGGCCTTTGGTCCTTGCTGGCCTCATCGTATTTGGCCATGGTCGTGGCTCCCAGGCTGATGCTCACCACCGAGACTGTAGACCGAGAGCTGCGTCTTCCTTCACCTGCCTGCACTCTGTGACCTCCTTTGCATGACTCCAGTCTCCTAATTTATCAGTCCTCTCAACTGCCATGCTCCTTCGCTCCCTCACACAGCCTGCAATTATGATGTACCCCATATGATTCTCCTGTACCCCATGGCACAGGCTGTGGAGAATAGGGGCACTATTTTAGGCCCATCCGTGGAAACATCTCTCTCCAACATCACTTAGCCCCTGCAATGGCCCTATGTTCAATAAGGTGTCATAGCAAACCCAGGGCTTCCCTCCGCTGCTCGCAGTTTCTCTAACCCGGACACACTCTGACAGCCCCATACCTGTTTGGGTGTTTAACCACACCCAGCCCATGCTCAGCTCTAAGGACACGGAGAGCCAGGAAACTCTCATCTGAACTCCCCCGCCTTTATCAGTTCCCCTTCCCTCAGTACCAGGACTTTCCTTTTCCTTCCCCCTTCCCTTCTGGACACAGCTGTCCCGTGTCACAGTCTACTTCTTACCAACTCTCTCAGCATCTTTTCTCCAGGTAGATATTTCTTCCCTTTCATAAAACAAAAAGTCTCACAATCTGGCCCTAATGGTAGAAGGACTACAGAAGTTTGGGGTTCTTTTTTTTAATTACTAAGAGGCAAGCACATTCATGACTATTTTTAAAATATCAGTTTCTGGCCCGGCACCCATGCTCAGTGGTTAGGGCACCGGCCACATGCACCGGGGCTGATGGGTTAGAACCCGGCCTGGGCTTGCTGAACAACAATGACAATGACGACGACAACAAAAAACAACAAAAAAATAGCCGGGCATTATGGCCGGCCCTTGTAGTCCTAGCTACTTGGAAGACAGAAGCAAGAGAATCGCTTAAGCCCAAGAGTTACCGAGGGTGATATAGTGAGACTCTGTCTCAAAAAAATAAAATAAAATAAAATAAAATAAAATAAAATCAGTTTTTTGGTGTACTCCCAACTAATGGACGCAATGTAAGGGTATATGGCACACCTTCTGGGACACAACTACAACAGGGACCTTAGCTAACAAATGCAAACATGCTAATATGATCATTTGTACCCTGATATTAATTGGAAATTTAAAACAAAAAATAAAATACCAGTTTCGGCAGTTAGCTCCATCACGGAAGTTGGTGCAAGGTGCGGACTCCTGTTGGATTGTAAGACTCGGAGGTGGCAGAGAAGACAGTTTGAAGTGGCAGAGGCAGGTGTACTCGGTGGGGCAAAGCATCAAAGGAGCAATCTGCACGGTGTATCCTCACTGTGTGGAAGAAAGATACAAACATGGAAAAGGAGGAGGAACCTTTCCAAGGTTGGATTCAATGGGACTCTGTGTTGAACCCATGACAGGGCCTAAAAGTTATGACCCCAGTAAAGGGTCTTGCCCTGTTGCCCAGTCTGAAGTACAGTGGTGTGATCCTAGCTTATTGCCGTCTCAACCTCCTGGACACAAGCGATCCTCCAGCCTCAGCCTCCTGCATAGCTAGGATCACAGGTGTGCACTACCATGCTTGGATAATTTCAAAACATTTTTTGCAGAGATGGTGTCTCTCTGTTGCCCAGGCTGGTCTCAAACCTGGTCTCAAACAATCCTCCTGGCTTGGCCTCCTGTATTGCTGGGACTATAGTCATGAGCTACTGCACCCAGCCATAAACTATTATTTATTTTTTTTGAGACACAATCTCACTCTGTTGCCCAAGCTAGAGTGCCGTGTCATCAGCCTAGCTCACAGCAATCTCAAACTCCTGGGTTCTGGCAATCCTCCTGCCTTAACCTCCCAAGTAGCTGGGTACCTGCCACGACATCCAGATAATTTCTTTTTCTTTTAAATAGAGACGAGTTCTTGCTCTTGCTCATGTTCAGGCTGTTCTCAAACTTCTCAGCTCAGGGGATCCTACAGCCTTGGCTTCCCAGAGTGCTAGGATTACAGGTGCGAGCCTCTGTACCTGGACATAAACTATGTTTAATAATTCAGAAAAAAGAAAAAATATATATATAATATATATAACATATAATATATTATATATATAATATATAGTATATAATATATATAAAAATATATAAATATATATATAAAAATATATAAATATATATATAAAATATAAAGGAAATGGGACAAAAATGAATAAGTAGTGAGTCTACATGAACCTTCAACTACTCTGTAGGTATAATACTTTTAAAATAAAAAATTGGGAACAAAACCAAAACTGAACAAAAGAAAGAGTGAATAAGGAAGTAATGAAAGAGATAAGATACTTCCCCACCCACCCCCCCGGATGTCTTAATATGCAATGAGAAGGCAGATTTTCTCCCATTCTACCCCTGTGAGAGAAAGAAGCACCAACAAAGAGTTGTTTAGTAGTCAATGCATTGATTTTCCAGTGCTGTATAAAAATTTACCACAAATTTAGCTGCCTAGGACAATACACATTTGCTATTTCATAATTCTCATGCATCAGTTGGTCCTCCGCTCAAGAGTCTTAGAAGGTCCAAATCAAGGTATTTATAGGGTCTGCCTCTTAGCTGAGTGAGACTCAGGAACCTTTCCAAATTCACTAGTTATTGGCAGAATTATATTCTTTGCAACTGGCTCGGCGCCCATAGCACAGTGGTTAGGGCACCAGCCACATACACCGAGGTTGGCGGGTTTGTACCCAGCCTGGTCCAGCTAAAACAACAATGACAACTGCAACAACAACAACAACAACAAAATAGCCGGGCATTGTGGCAGGTGCCTGTAGTCCCAACTACTTGGGAGGCTGAGGCAAGAGAATCGTTTAAACCCAAGAGTTTGAGGTTGCTATGAGCTGTGATGCTGCGGCATTCTACCGAGGGCTACATAATGGGACTCTGTCTCAAGAAAAAAAAATTTCTTTGCAACTGTAGGACTGAAGGATCCATTTTTGTGCTGTCTACACAGGACAACTCTCAGCTCCTAGAGGATGCCCTCAGGTCCTTACTACATGGGCCTGTCCACATAAGGACATGTTCAGTTCTGCAAGCCTTAGGGAGAATCTCTAGTCTGTTAGGGTAGAGTGTTACAATGTGATAAGTGGAGTGACTATCCCATCACTTTGTCATATAACCTAAGCAAAGGAGTGACTCATATTATCTGGTCCCACCCGTGCCTGAGACAAGAGGATTACAGTGTATGCACACCTACACCAGTGGTGGAAATCTTGTGGGCCATCTTAGAATTCCGAGCAGCAGTCAGTATTTAATAAGAATGATGGCATCTTAGAATAATTCCAGGTGCTGGAAATCTAATAGTCTGCTCTCGTGGAGTACACACTGTAGAGAAGTAGGCAGAAAGTGAATTCAAAAAATATAAGCTCCTTAGAGTATGCAAAGAATTAAAACTAGTTCGTGTGATAATGGTAGAATGATCATGCCTAGAAAGGACTGTCTCAGGTGATATTTGAGACCTAAATAAGAGAGAACATTCCAGACAGTGGGATCAACTAGCATAATAGCAAAACCTAAGTACTGGACAAAATCAACCGTCCTACAGGGTCAGGGGACCAGCAGGAACCAGTACAGGGCAGTGTCAGGGGGTCTGGATTATATTTTAAATGTCACCAATAGATTTTTAAACAAGGAACTTGATGGTCTTAACTGTTTCAATTCTTTGATTTATTTAAACATAAAGGCTAAATGAATTTTGAAGCTTTGTGAACTCTGTAGAAATTTTCAGGCCACAAAATCCAGGTACACAAGAAACAAAAACTTTAATTTTCTAAAATTTAAAAGAATAAAACATCAGTTTCTAATAATATCAGTGGTTAAGTGTCAAGCTCTTTATCCAGGGTTTTTTTTTTTTTTTTTTTTTTTGAGACAGAGACTCAAGCTGTCACCCTGGATAGAGTGCCGTGGCATCACAGCTCAAAGCAACCTCCAATTCCTGGGCTCAAGCGAGTCTCTTGCCTCTGCCTCCCAAGTAGCTGGGACTACAGGCGCCCGCCACAACTCCCGGCGATCTTTGGGCTGCAGCCGTCATTGTTGTTTGGCGGGTCCGGGCTGGATTCGAATCCGCCAGCTCAGGTGTACGTGGCTAGTGCCCTAGCCCATTGAGTCACAGGCGCCGAGCCATTTATCCAGGGTTTGAAGCCTGGTTCTACCACCTATTAATTCTGTGACCTTGGGCAAGTCACTTAGTCTACACCAGTGAATTCTTCCTTCCTCCCTCCCTTCCTTCCTTCCTTCCATCCTTCCTTCCTACAGAGTCTCAGTCAGTCCCCCTGGGTAGAGTGCCGTGGCATCATCATAGTTCACCGACCTCAAATTCTTGGGTCTGAGCAATCCTCTTGCCTCAGCCTTCTGAGGAGCTATAGGCACTATAGGCTATGGCCACTATACTATAGGCACTGGCCACTATACTCAGCTAGTTTTTCTATTTTTAGCAGAGATGGGGTCTCACTCTTGCTCAGGCTGGCCTCGAACTCCTGAGCTCAAGCATTCCACCCACCTGGGCCTCTAGAGCGCTAGGATTATAAGGGCGAGCCACTGTGCCAAGCCAATTCTTGCTTTCTGAAGAAAGAGCATACATGGTTCAAATCAACCTAATAAAATATTAGGTGAAAGTGCAGGGTCTGTCAAAAACATACCCATATACACATAACTCTTAAAACCAACCAGAAGGTATATCTAAAAGCGTATTTGTACATTTTAAATGATCTGTGTAATATACGTCTCATTAGAATTGAAAAAGTCTCCTTATACTTTAATAAATGCCATTATCATCGCAGAATTTTCTCTGCACAGCTGTCTAGTATTCAATAATATAGGATTACTTTGGCTTACTTCTCAAACTCTTCTGAATCACCTTGAATCAGAAGCACCTTCAAACCCGGTTAAAATAATTTATCTGGTTGTTCAAACACAGTTCAGTGAACGAGCTAATAAATTGATTTCACTTGCAATCACACTCTCACCATAAAAGTTTGTTGAATAACAAAATGATAACATGTTCCAAATGTATCTCTTTAATAACTACCATCACAGACATATTTCCAGCATAAAAGAAATTTTATTTCATTGAGATAAATGTAGTCATTCAAATCATGCTACAATATTCCTTTGTTCATTGTTTCAGTCATTTAAATGAAGAGAGGTCTTCAAAATAAGCCATATTTGTAATCCCAATGACCCAGACCAGAATGCATAATTCTCACCTTTTCCTGTCAGAACTTGACCATCTAAATACTAAATATGTATTTAATTTAACAAATAATCTAAATGATATTTCTGAGATGCTTGGAATATGGCTAATTTTATGCGTGCAGGGCCCTTCCACTGCAGACTTTACCAAAGTCTTATTTATAGTATTAATTTTCACCATCTATAAAAAAAGAGTTTGCATAACAAACCTCAGACTAGTCTCCATGGAATTAAGATTGTGTGGAGCCCAAATTAATGAGGCTTCATGACATGTAAACCAGAGGCAGAGCTGGCGCCCTAGAGGGTCTCTGTCTTCAGAATTAACACTGCCCACTTTGGTTCCCCACAGTCTACATTTGAGGAAGTGTGAACAATATCTCATTGAATAAACAATGGTTTTCTGAAATCCTCCTTCAAAGCAAAGGACAGGGCTTGGAAAAATTGGACTGTCCTTCCCAAATCATAGTACCTCTCCTCACCTCTGGAACATATGGGCACTGTCCCTGTGTAATAAGTAAATAAAATGAAGAATATAATTAATACCGCCTCAAATGTGTCCTTTTTACTTTATTTGACATTTCTGTTTTATTTCCATTATCAAGAGGAGTCCTGAGGTTGCTTTCCCCTACTATGTGATATAACACATCTATTTAGTTTGGTTTGGTGTGGGGAATGAGTGGCTAGTGGGCGTCTCTTTAAAAATGATGATGAAATCTCTCCTCTAACTTGCTTCTCTTCCTCACCCCTTTTCCAATTTCCATATATTTTCTAAGTAAGATTCTATTAATTTTCATCATGGACACAAACATGAGCATGCTCAATTGTATAAATACCTTGCAGTGACATGAAAAATAGCAAAGAAATGACAAGGAAGGAACAAGAAAAGCGGATGCGAGAGCTCACGACTGTTGAAAGCTCTTGGCTGTTTCCAAAGTGATTGGTCGTACACAGGCAATTGTGTCTGACTTCCTGCTCATCCTTCCTAGATACTCCTACTTCCCATCCCACAGCTTAACTCGCTGGTTGCAATCAGATCAAATTTTTAAGTTTCTGCCCTTAGGGGAATGATGTGTCTGTATGTAGGGTAGAGAGTAGGGTACCAACTTTAAAAATCCAAGCAAATATATGTGGATAGTCTTTACATCTAGGAAAGAAATGAAATTCTTTTGGTTAAATGGATAGGTCGAGATAGGAATGTTAATTTAATTTGGGGGGCTTGGAGGGGGGTATATAAACTTTTCTCTGAAAAACATGCCCAAAGCAGTGAAGAAATAAACCATCATTAAAAAAGAAACTGAGCCGGTGGCGCCTGTGGCTCAAAGGAATAGAGCACTGGCCCCATATACAAGAGGTGGTAGGTTCAAACCCGGCCCCGGCCAAAAAAAAAGACAGAAACTGAGCATTTTTAATAGATAATTTGCTCTGCGTTCTAATCTTAAAGATAAAATAGGAGGAAAAAGCAGATTTAAAACTATTAACTGCTAATTATGTCACTAACAGTCTTGAAGTCTGTGAAGGTTGTTTTTTCTTTTTTCTTTTTACAGTCATTTGAGGTTGGTCATTTACCCGGAACATAAACATCAGAATAGAACCATGAAAAGTAACCAAGTTGTTCATTTCATAGTCTCCCTTTTCTCTTTTAACACACATAATCTTTTTTTTCAAATGTTTATTTATTTATTTTTATTTTTATTTTTTTTGCAGTTTTTGGCCAGTGCTGGGTTTGAACCTACCACCTCTGGCATATGGGGCCGGCGCCCTACTCTGTTGAGCCACAGGCACAGCCCAACACACATAATCTTAAGTACAGGTCTCAGGCAGAAAGAATCTTGATTTTACCAAATGTTATTCTGAAAGGGCAGGAAAACATGAAAAGCTTAACATGGGCAAATTAGATTATTGGGTGTGCTGTCCTGTAACTGGACAGCTCTATCAATGTAGGTAAACGACAGCAATCGCAAATGAGTCTTGTCCACAGACAGCAGTTGAATTTGAGAGGCAGTTTTGCATTTGTTAAGCAAATTCATGTCAGCATTCCGATCACGTGTTTGTTCTTTGAGCTCTTCTGAACTAGTTGTACGTCGTTCTGGTTCTCCACTAGCTAACGCACTAAATAAAATCCTTAACATTTTTCATTTCATATTTGTATTAGAATCATCATTTTAGCTTTTTATCAAAAATATCTTTTAAACAGATCCAAGACACCTATACCACCCCCTTCATAAGAGGGAATTTTGACGTTCCCTTCCCCAAAAAAGAAATAATAACATTCTAAAGTTATCTTTCACAGAGCATCATCAGTAAAGCACATGATTATCACCACTACCATGTCATAAGTTGTTTCACTTTTAATTAAAACTTGGCTCAGCACAGTGGCTCATGCCTGTAATCCCAGCACTCCGGGAGGCAGAGGAGAGTGGCTTGCTTGAGCTCAGGAACTCGACAGCCTGAGCAAGAGCAAGACCATGTTTCTAAAACTAGCTGGGCATTCTAGCAGGCGTCTGTAATCCCAGCTACTTGGAAGGCTGAGGCAAGAGGATCACTTAAGCCCAAGAGTTTGATGTTGCTGTGAGCTATGATGCCATAGCTCTCTACCAAAGGAGACAAAGTGAGACTCTGTCTCAAAAAAAAAAAAAAATTAATGAAAAAAAAATAATAAATTAGCCCCTCCAAAATCTGAATAGACATTTCTCAAAAGAAGACATAAAAATGGCCAACAGGTATATGAAAAATGCTCAACATTATTAATCACCAGAGAAATGCAAATCAAAACTATAATGTGATATCATCTCACCCCAGTTAAAATGGTTTTCATCAAAAAGACAGGCAATAACTAATGCTGGCAAGGATGCAAAGAAAGGGGAACCCTTATACCCTGTCGGTGAGAATGTAAATTAGTGCAACCACTATGGAGAACAGGATGGAAGCTCCTCAAAAAAGTAAAAATAGAACTACCATGTGACCCAGCAATCCCACCGTTGGGTGTATACTCAAAGGAAGGGATTCAGTATATCAAAAAGATATCCGCACTCCCATGTTTATTGCAGCACTATTCACAATAGCCAAGATTTAGAATCAACCTTAGTGTCCCTCAACAGATAAATAGATAACAGACATTGTGGTACATGTATACAATGGAATATTAACCAGGGTGTCCGTAAAGTTCGTGTGTAATTTAAGATAGTGTGCTATTTAAAACTGCAAACAAACTTTATGGACACTCCGTATAATCATTAAAAAGGATGAATTTCTGGCTCAGCACCTGTGGCTCAATGGGCTAAGGCGCCAGCCACGTACACCTGAGCTGGCAGGTTCAAATCCAGCCCGGGCCTGCCAAACAACAATGACGGCTGCAACCAAAAAATGGCCAGGCATTGTGGGGGGCGCCTGTAGTCCCAGCTACTTGGGAGGCGGAGGCAAGAGACTCGCTTGAGCCCAGGAATTGGAGGTTGCTGTGAGCTGTGATGCCATAGCACTCTATCCAAGGTGACAGCTTGAGGCTCTTGTCTCAAAAAAAAAAAAAAAAGGATGAATTTCTGCCATTTGAAACAACATCGATGAAACTGGAGAAATGAGCCAAGCACAGACAAATCTCTCATGTTCTCATTCATATGGGGGAGCTAAGTATTAAAAACAATGGATCTAAAGAAGACA
>CAUYRH010034364.1:0-22649 GCA_963574655.1 Perodicticus potto
TTTCATGTCTTAAGTTTAAATCTTTAATCCAGTGAGAGTCTATCTTAATTAGTGGTGAGAGGTGTGGGTCCAGTTTCAGTCTTCCAAAGGTCGCCAGCCAGTTCACCCAGAACCATTTGTTAAATAGGGAATCTTTCCCCCAGTGAATGTTTTTAATTGGCTTGTCAAAGATCAAATAACAGTGAGTAGCTGAGTTCATCTTTTGGTTCTCTATCCTGTTCCATACATCTACCTGTCTGTTTTTGTGCCAGTACCATGCTGTTTTGATTACTATCAATTTACAGTATAGTCTGAGGTCTATTGTTGTGATTCCTCCTGCTTTGTTTTTATTTCTGAGCAATGTCTTAGCTATTGGAGGATTTTTTCTGATTCCATATAAAACAAAGTATTATTTTTTCGAGATCATTAAAGTATGACAGAGGAGCTTTAATCGGGATTGCATTAAAATTGTATCTTGCTTTGGGTAGTATGGACATTTGAACAATGTTGATTCATCCGAGCCATGAGCATGGTATGTTTTTCCACTTGTTAACATCTTCAGCTATTTCTTTTCTTAAAGTTTCATAGTTCTCTTTATAGAGATCTTTCACGTCCTTTGTTAGGTGAACTCCCAAATATTTCATCTCCTTTGGCACTACTGTGAATGGAATAGAGTCCTTGACTGTTTTTTCAGCTTGACTATTATTGGTGTATATAAAGGCTACAGATTTATGAGTGGGTTGATTTTGTAACCTGAGATGCTGCTGTATTCCTTGATCACTTCTAAGAGTTTTGTAGTAGAATCCCTGGTGTTTTCCAGATATACGATCATATCATATCATCTGTGAAGAGTGAAAGTTGGATCTCTTCTGATTCTATAGGGATACCCTTGATCACCTTTTCTTCACCAATTGCAATGGCTAAGACGTCCATTACAATGTTAAAAAGGCAGTGGAGAGAGGGCAGCACCTGTGGCTCAAAGGAGTAGGGCACTGGCCCCATATGCCACAGGTGGTGGGTTCAAACCCAGCCCCAGCCAAAAACCGCAAAAAAAAAAAAAAAAAAAAAAAAGGCAGAAGCAGTGGAGACACTGGCCAACCTTGCCTGGTTCCTGACTTAAGTGGAAATGATTTCAATTTAACTCCATTCAATATGATATTCCCTGTGGGTTTGCTATAGATGGCCTCTATCAGTTTAAGAAATGTCCCTTCTATTCCAATTTTTTTAAGTGTTCTGATCATGAACAATGCTGGATATTATCAAAAGCTTTTTCTGCATCAATTGAGAGAATCATATGGTCTTTATTTTTTAATTTGTTTATGTGCTGAATTATATTTATAGATTTACGTATATTGAACCAGCCTTGAGACCCTGGGATAAAGCCCACTTCATCATGATGTATAATTTGTTTGATGTGTTGTTGGATTCTGTTTGTTAGTATCTTGTTAAATATTTTTGCATCAATATTCAGTGATATTTAGTGATATTGGTCTATAGTTTTCTTTTCTGTTGGGTCTCTCCCTGGTTTAGAGATCAAGGTGATGTTTTGCTAAAACCTTACAGCATGACATGAAGATTTGATACTTTTGACCTGAATTTTAACATCCAGGTGTTTTGTCACATACCTATTTTTCACTTCTCTGCTTACATTTGTTTCACAAATTAAAAATTTGAGGAAGATTCAATTGTTTGCTGATGTTACCAAAACCACTTTCAAACTTTTTTACATCTGCGTGCACTTCTCTTACCATCAATAAGAAAAGAAGTATGGGAATGTTGACCCTTTCTTTCTCTTTCTCTCTCTGTCTCTGTCACTCTTTCAATAGATTTAGGGGGTACAAGTGGTTTTTGGTACATGAGTGAATTGTGTAGTGGTGAGTTCAGGACTTTCAATGTCTCCCAAATTTGAACAGTATATATTGTACCTGATTGGTACTTTTTGAAGCTTCAACCCCCTTCCCCTTCTGAGTCTCCAAAATTCATTACAACACTCTATATATTACCATGTATTCTCATCATGTAGCTTCCATGTATAAGGGAGTACCTGTGGTTTTTCTTTTTCCATTCCTGGAGAGACATTACCTAGATAATGGCTTTCAGTTCCATCCAAGTTGCTGCAAAAGACATAATTTCAGTATTTTTAATGGCTGAGAAATATTCCATGGGGAGGGTGTGTGTGTGCGTGCCTGTGCGTGTATTCCCCTCATCAGTTGCTGGGCAGTTAGATTGATTCCATATCTTTGCAATTATGTATTGTATTGCAATAAGCACACAAAGGAATATGTCTTTTTGATATAATGACTTCTTTTCCTTTGGGTAGATAGTTATAGGATTGCTAGATTGAGTGATAGGTCTACTTTTAGTTATTTGAGGAATCTCCATATTTTTTCCATAGAAGTTATATTAACTTACGATCCTACCACCAGTGTATAGGCATTCCCTTTTTACTGCATCTATCCCAGCATCTATTGTACTTGACTTACTAACAATGACCATCTGACAGGGTTAAGGTGGTCTCATTTTAATTTGCATTTCCCTAATGATTAGTAATGTAAATTTTTTCATAAATTTGTTGTCCTTATTAAAAATAAGGGATATTGTTTGCACACTTTTTAATGGGATTATTTGTTTTTTTCTCAATGATTTGTTTGAATCCTTGTAGATTCTAGATATTTATTTATCCGATGTATAATTGGTGAATATTTTCTTCTATTTAATAGGTTGCCTACCTACTCTGTTAATTCTTTATTTTATTTCCACATACTTATTTTTGTTATTGCTATTTTCTTCTTTTGGAGTCTTAGTCATAAATACTTTGTCTAGGTCAATGTCCTGAAGAGTTTGTTTTTCAGTTTTCTTCTAGAATTTTTATGGGTTCAGGCCTGAAAGTCTTTAGTTCACTTTGAGATAATTTTTGTGTATGGTGAGACTTTTCCTTTTCTGCATGTGACTCTCCAATTTTCTCAGCACCTTTTATTGAATAGGGACTTTATTTACCCAGTGTGTATTTTTATCTTATTTGTTGAAAATCAGTTGGTTCTACATGTATGGTTTTACTTTTGGGTTTTCCATTTTGTTCCATTTTTCTTTGTGTCTACTTTTTTACCAGTAAAATGCTGTTTTAGTTACTGTAGCCTTGTAGTATAATATGAAGTCAGGTAACATAATGGCTCCACGTTTGTTCTTTCTTTCTTATTATTGCTTTGGCTATTCAGTTTCTTTTCTGATCCCTTATGAATCTAGAATTGCTTTTTTTTTTTTGCTTCTGTGAAAAATTGCATTGGTATTTTGATGGAAATTGCCTTGATTTTAAATCATTTGGGGGAGTACAGACATTTTTAGCAATAGTTTCTTCCAATTCATGAGAATGTTTTTTCATTTGTCTGTGTCATCTATAATATCTTTCAGCTCTTTGGTTAAATATATTCCTAGGTACTTATTTTCCAGATGTTATATAATAAATGCTCAGCTCAGCTGTTACTCCTGTATAGAAATGCTACCAATATCTGTTTTTTAATTTTATTACGCACGACATACCTGAGCTTATCTAACAATTCAAAAAGTTTTTTGTATGAGTCCTTAGTGTTTTCTAGATATAAGCCATATCATGAACAAATATGGGTAGTTTGCCTTTCTTTACCAATTTGGATGCCCTTTATTTCTTTCTGTTGCCTGATTGCTCTGGCTAGAACATCCCCTACTATGTTGAATAGAATTGGTGAATCCAGGCATTCTTATCTTGAAAGCATTAGAAGGAATGCTTTCAACTTTACCTTGTTCAGTACAATGTTGGCTGTGGATTTTTATATATGCCTTTTATTATTTTGAGGTGTATTTCTTTAATGCCTTGTTTGTTAAGGGTTCTATCATGGTTTTATTGAATACCTTCTCTGTCTTTACTGAGATGATATTATGGGTTTTACTTTTACTTCTACTTATGTGGGGAATCACATTTATTGATTTGCTAATATTGAATCATCTTTGCATTCTTGGGATGAATTCCATTAATTATGGTGAACTTTTTTTTCCTGATGTGTTGTTGGATTCAATGTGCTGGTATTTCACCAAGAACTTTTATTTCCATGTTCATGGGAGATATTAGTCTGTAGTTTTATTTATTGTGTCCTTATATTGTGACATCCAGATGATGTTGGATTTATAGGATGAGGTAGGGAGGATTCCATTTTTCTGGATGCTATGGATCAGTTTGTAAGTCTGGTAGAACTCAGCCTTGAATCTGTCTGGTCCTAGGCTTTGTTTTGGAGGAGATGTTTTATTACTAATTCAGTCCTGCTACTTAATATTGGTCTTTTTAAGATTTGCAACTTCTTTTCCAAGTAGGTTTACCTTGCAGTTCATTTTAGCCAAAATTCCTCCCATTTCCTTCTTCTTGGAAAGACTTGATGGCTAGCTGGCTAGAAGAGCATAAAGTCTTTCAAAGTCAAATCTTTGGTCCTTAGTCTTTACTCACTCTTGAGCCACAAT
Source organism: Perodicticus potto (assembly GCA_963574655.1). Lineage (NCBI taxonomy): Eukaryota > Metazoa > Chordata > Mammalia > Primates > Lorisidae > Perodicticus > Perodicticus potto. Next base: position 4,465 of record CAUYRH010034364.1, read on the forward strand.
TCAAATGCACACCCACTTTTCCAATTTAATCTCTAATTGGCTCCCAGTAATTTTCTTCTCTGTCTATAAGAACTCTACTGCCCATTCATTACTGTTTCTAAATACTTGCTTTCACTATTTCTCCTACTTAAATAGTCTTTTTTAGGCTTCTATACCAATCTGAATTTACAAATAATCTTCAAAAATGCATTTTAATTTTTGAAGTAGTTTCTCAAGCACATTATCATTCTACATTTTCAAAGGATTATAAAATAAAAATGATCTTGAACTTTATTAGCTATTTGATATTCCTGAATAGTAAACAGGTTGAAAGAAGGGGATATATCTTTAAAGTAATTTTAAAACCTTATATAGTGCACAGCTAGAATTCTCAAACACATGAATATTTAATTAATGAACCACAACACTATTACTCTGGAGACTGCTTAGAGAGAAACATTTGTAGTCATATAAAATGCCATTCACTGCTATGGATGTATAAATTAGCACAAGTTTTCTGAAAAGCACTGCATTATATGTATCAAAAATTTATTTAAAATCACATTCTCTTTACTAAAGCAATACCATTTCTAGAGATTTATTTTTAAAACATTAATGTGTATGTAGGCAAAGATTTTGTTGGTGAATGTCATTTACAGCATTTTTTAGAATTATAAAAAATTATAAAATTATGAGCTTGAACATAGGGATATATTAAAAAAACAATATTATAACTAACACTATGTACTCACAAACATAATATTTTAGAGAATATTTTAACATGTGTTTCAGCTTGCTAATTTTGTGACTAAAAGGCAAGTTTGAAAATATGAAATCTACATATATGACTTATTTTTAATCAAAACTTTTAAAAATGATATATGTATAAAATTTTAAAGAATGTACTTTCTTTTTTATTTCTTCTTCTATTTTGAGACAGAGTCTCACTATATTACCCTGTGGTACCACAGCTCACAGCAATCTTAAACTTTTGAGCTAAAGCAATCCTCTTACCTCATCCTCCCAAGTAGCTGAGACTACAGGTGCCTGCCACAATGCCCAGTTATTTTTTGGTTGCAGTTGGTATTGTTGTTTAGCTGTCCAGGGCCGGGCTGAAACCTGCCAGCCTTGGTGCATGTGGCCAGCGCCCTATTCACTGAGCTATGGGCACTGAGCCAAGAATGTACTTTCAATTGTTCAGTACTTATTGAACATTACTAAGAATGAGCTTTTTAATATTCGCCAACTATTTTAAATTGCACACAAACTTTATGGACACCCTCTGTTTTGCAGTAAGCATGCCTAATTTCTCTAATTCAATAATTATACAGAAAACAAGCATTTTTAAATAATTGTAAAGAATTTTTATGTATCCTATTATAACTGTATGTTTTATCATAAATATACTTTGAATATAATGCATTGAAATATTAAGAATTTTTCTTCCTTATTGGGGAATTAATAGGTGTCTTTTAGGGGTGTGTTTGTACATTGCTTAATTTTTCTTTATTTGTTACATTTTCTATGATGAAAGTATATCTGTTTTATACATTTAAAATGTTAATAATAAATATTTAAAGCTAAATTCAAATCTTTCTCTGGCTTATATTGTACTTTATTTCCTAAATAAATTCATGTTTCAGAAGAAAATGTGAGCTGTTGACATTGTATTCTACCAAAAGACACTGGTCAAAAATGCTACATTATTTTTTTCCTTACGTAGTGTGCCACAGAGTACCCTTTCACGAAATAGCCTTGTATATGAGTATGTCAGTGGTAGGATGTTCTCTAAAAGAAAGTTCTTGGTCATGAAGGCTTTATTTTAATAATCACTAAGAGATGACTTTTTCTAGCATGACAAAATTTTCTGTTTGAGACCAAGTGATTGGTAAGTAACATATATAGCTCCGAATTTTTAGTTTTCTCTATTTGGGAATCTTGATTTACACTCCTGAATGGTGAAGTTGTTCAAATGTGCAAATCACTTTTTATTCACAGCCGCTTTTACCGGCCTGCCTTTCTTTGCTTAGGTTGGTCTCTACCCATGATCTTTTCATATTGCTGAAACCAGAAGAAGGCTGCTCTCAAACAGGAAACTTTTTAAATAATAGATTGTGAATATAATGCCTATCATACTTGCTTTGTTTCTTTGAAAAAATGACTTAGTTGCCGCCCACTGCTTTAGTTTCTTCTTCTGACCTCCTAAGGGTAACCTAAGGTCACACTTGTGTGATGTGACTCTAGAAGCACTGCAGAGCCAGCTCATTTGTTCTAGAAAACACGTTTGCTTCTGCAGCAAAGTTCATATGCAAATGTAAGAATGGAAGCCTTAGCCTGCTCCTATGGTGTCTGTGTTAAGTCCACGGTCCATATATAAAAGATACACCAATCATATCAAAGATAGAGTTTCTCAACCTTGGTATTACTTTTCTGTCAGATAATTCTTTATTGGGGGTTTAATTGTGTGGTGCTGTCCTGTGCAAGGCAGAATATTTATCAGCATCTTAGCCGCTACTGACTAGATACCTGAGGAATTCTCCTGCTACGATAACCAGACATTGTCATATTTTGCTTAGGGGAAAGATAAGCCCCTGATGAGAACAATTAATCTAAAGAAAATTGTAAAATAGAAAGATAAATGGCCCTGAATTAGTACCCTGATTCTACTATATTAGTTACCGAAAAATACCCTCTGGGTCTCAGTTTCCTTACCTGCAATATTGGGGTAATATTATTCATATTCATATCACAGTCTACATTCCATCTGTGACTTTTAATGCCTCCCAGGATGAACATTTTCATGCTCCAATAAAAACAGGAGTTAATTTCAAGAGAGATGGGAGAAGAAAAAAGTAATGAGTGCGCTCCTGCTGCTTACATCTAAAGCTCCTTGGGGGGGATTTGCACACCAGTCAGTCTTAAGGCATTATTTGTCTTCAAAGATTCTTACAAAATTTTTCTTCCTTAAATCAATGAAATTTACATAGTTAATTCCATGTTTAAATATTTTCTAGTTCAACTGAAGCTGAAATTACTCAAAGAGCAATATTGAAACTATTGGGGCTAAGAAATAGGCAGAAAAAGAGTACGTTTTACTCAACTTTGTAGCAAAGACTTGAGGCTTGTCCTACAGAAAACAGACTCTTAATTCATAATCATGACCACCCCTGTAAATATGGCACTGCTTTCATTTAAAAAAATTAAAACATAAACAAAAAAATGCTTAAACGTATAGTTCAGTTGCATTTTGTCTTTCCACACTCAGATAACAAAACAATTTACAATTTTTACAAAACTTTCACATTTTCAAAACAATTACATTTTTTCAAAACTTTTATTCACAGCAAATTGTCCTCCATTGTTCATATTTGACGTGTTTGACTCATAGAGAAAAAAGATTTATCTTTATCAAATAAGCAAAGCATTAACATTGGTTTAAAGAAATTCTTTTTGCCTTGTATAAGCACTTCATAGTTTACATTAAAGCACTACTTGGATGTCAACTGTATGATTTATATATGTACATGTATAAATAAATATATGGTGAATAAGGATACCCTAACTTGAGTTATTAAAATTAAGAAAGGAAAGAAATTAAATCAGTTTTAAAGAATGATAAAGAGGAAGTGGTAGAATAGTAGCACTTTTTTCTCATGCAAAAAGACTTAGTGTTTGAAATTTTAAGATAAAATTAAAGACCAGGACGCATCAGTGGTAAATACAGAAGGGAAAGAGCTCAGCAGAGGTTAGATGTCATATGTCTTTGTCATCATATGACAAAGCCTGTGGGACTTGCCGTGAGCAGGAATCTGCATATACATTTAAAGATCTTGGGAGTTATGATGTTGGATAGATGTTGTTTTCCTCATTTAGAATGCTTTTTCTCCTCTTCCCCATAAATATTACCTGTTTTGTTTTTAAGGGTTAATGGAAAGATTTATCACAATGATGCCGGAATTTCAGGTTCTTGGTCTCAGGCGATTCAAAGAAGGAATCAATGGACCCCAAGAGTAGTGGTAAGTCAGGATTTATTTACAGGAAATAAGAATTACAAGTAGAGGAAAAACCAAACCTCCAGGCAAGAAGACCCAGGAGGGGAGCAAACTCTCCTGTTCCCTCTCTGAGGTCCAGCCAAGGTCTGCTTTGGAGGGGAACAGGCAGCTTTCCTGTTCCCTCTCTGAGGTCCAGCCGAGGTCTGCTCTGGAGGGGAACAGGCAGCTCTGTTGTTCCCTCTCCGAGGTCCAGCTGAGGTCTGCTTCTGGAGGGGAACAGGCAGCTCTCCTGTTCCCTCTCTGAGTTCCAGCCGAGGTCTGCTTCTTAGCTGTTTTCTCTCCGAAGTCCTGCCGAAGTCTGCCTCTGACCTCTCTGCTCAGGGGCTTATATAGTCCCAGGGAGTTGTTTTGCTGGAACTTCTTAGGGATGGGTCTTCGTCAGTTACAGCCAGCTGTCCAATGAAGACCCGGGCCCTGGAAACTGACATGATATTGACCAGTCAGATTTGCATGAGGAGCAGACAGCAAGATGCCAGTGTCTTCCGCACAGGTCCAACCCTTTCGCAAGCTGTTTTCTCCATCCGCCACAGCATTAGTGCCGCCAGGGCCAAGGCAGCGGTTGTAAAGCTGCCTTGTCCTGCATCAACAACAGAAGAGATAAATTATTTAATCCATTACTTAGTCAGATTTAAGTCACTGTCTATTTTAGTAACATACATAGGTCAGAAAGTTCCCAGTGTAAAGAAAGCATATGACTTCTCATGAAATATAACTCTAACACCTAAATTGGTTGGTCATGCATAATACGTGACCAACCCTTTGAGCCTGGAAGTGTGTTCTTTGTAGAAATGCAGTGACTTTAAAAATTAATTGTCTAATAAGTCAAGCAGGACAAATGTCCTTAATATTGCTTAATAATCATTATTGACTCCAATGCTGAACATTTAATTTTATTAGAAGAAATAGGATAGCTAGACAAACTGGATCTGAAACATTGACTACACTGTGAGGAGTACACAGTGTGAACTGGGAGTTATGATTAAGTTTGAATGGCAAAACAAATTCAGCCATTATTACTGTGGACACACTTAGAACTCTTTTTAAATTATTTGAAATAATTGGATTTGAAACAACATATTTATATACTCCAATCTAATGAAAACTGTCTATTCCTCTTTTTTTTCATGAATTTATTCACTTTAATCTCATAGAGTTGCCAATCTGTTAAGTATTCTTTCCTACTAGTTCCAAACCATTCTCATCTTTCAAGCTTAGGTTTTTCTGTCCCTTGCTATCAATTCTCTTATATATTATACTGTCTCTTCAGTACAATCAGGTTAACTTCAATCCTGGATAGATCTTTCTCTAAACCTAAGTACAGTCTGGAGAGAAATTTACCTCGACTCACATATAAGTACTGTGATGGTTAATTGTGTGTGTCAGTTTGTCTGGGCTAAAGGATGTCCACATAACTGGCACATTATTTATGGTGTGTCACTGAGGGTATTTCTGAAAAAGATTAGCGTTTGAATCAGTAGAGCCAGTAAGGGAAGATCCAGCCTCACCAAAGTAGGTTGGTATTATCCAATCCATTGAAGACCCAGAAAGGCTAAAGAAGTGAAATTTGCTCTCCCTACTTGAAGTAGAACATCAATCATCTGCCACAGGAAGCACAAGTCCTGGTTCTTGTGCCTTTAAACTTGGACCAAGACTGACACCACCAACTCTCCCTTTTCTCACATCTTCAGGGTTGGGCTGGAACTACCCCACAGCATTTGCTCGGCCTCAAAATTGCAGCTGGCAGACTGTGGTAATCCTCAGCATTCATAAGGATTTGAACCAATCCCATAAAACAACTGACTGTTGATCTATCTATCTATCTATCTATCCTTCTCTCTATCTATCATTTATCTACCTACCTGTTTCCATCTTGGTTCCATTTCTCTGAAGAACTCTGAGTAATAGCTTCTACAAATTCTCAATCTCCAACCTAAATTGCATCACTTCAATACTATTACGTTTATTTTATCTTCCTTTCTACCTATGCAGATATTTCAATTTCTTCCATTCCTATTATATTTTTCACAGCTTATATGCCAAACTTCATTTTTAGCAGATGTATTTACATACTGTTCATAGACTCAAGCAAGGACACAAGAATTTAGATTTTTACCTAAAAATCTCCAGATGGACTTACCAATACCATACTGTTACCGACTACGACTCAGAAGATGTGCTTCTCACACCCATTTGTTTCTAATCAGCCCCCCTCCATCACAGCTCTGACACCCATCCCATCCTTTGATGTTCCAGAGTTTTCTTGTACGTACTCTCTTACTTCCTAATATATAGCCACTTCTTTCTCTGCATTAAAATTGACCCCAAAATAGTACTGATATTCAAATATTCTCGACTCCAAACTTTCGTACACTCCATGTTCAAGAACAAACTCACATCATTGTACATTAACATAAATAGACCAGAGTTATGAATTCAGATCAATGAATGTTTTCTTGGACTCAAAAAGACATGTGACCTTTGTGAAGCATGTAAAGGGATAAATACATAAAATATCCATGAACAAGAAGAAATGCTTAAGAGAAAATGGTCCAGGGTGAGCATGAGAGCCATATTTTGGCAACCATGTGTTGTACCAGGATAAAAGTTCTGTGATAGTAGATTAATTTGGGACAAAGTTGTTTTATTTATTATATTGCAATGGTGTTACATAAAGAGAGCAAAGAAGTGATATTGAATTTGAAACTTTTCTTTTAAATGAATGTGAATTGGATGTTTGAAGAGAAGAGATTTATGCAGCATTATTTTTACTTCACATAATTTAGAAGTTTAATTTTCAAAATGACTTTCTTTTATAAAAATTAAAAATGAATGACAAAAAAGTCAATGTCAAGATCTGCCTGGGTTAGGTTTATAATGCCATCCTGCACTTACCATATAGACTAAATTCCTAAAAATAATGTAATTTTAGTACTGAAATCAAAAAAGCTTTACAATTATTAGAATTATTGATGCCATACTTATTTCATAACCTTCCATTTTTATTCATGGATAAAATAATTTCTCATTATCTGAGAATACTAACCAAAACTTTGTAAGTATTTTCTTCTGTTCTATCTTATCTTTTTTACTTCATCACTATAAGATTGAGAAATATAAAACTTATATTTCTGCTCTTTTTCCTTTTGTACAATCAGCCAAAATAATATTTATTTTATAACTAATGAGGAAGAGTTTCCCCATTCACTCTTGAGAAATATCCTACCCACATTTACTTTCAACTTTAAAACATAAACTATATGTATTTATAAGAACTATTATAAAAGAAAAAGGGAATCAGCCTATTAGTATCTTATAATGATTTCTAAAATTAATATCTGCACTTAGATTTTATATTTGAGTTTTTTTTTTCTGGTTTTGACTTCTTTCTGACATTATCTTACCAATAAAAAGATAAATACATTTATGTTCATACATACATACATACATATTCTTTCCAAAAGATTGAGCCAGAATAAACTATGATAATCTATCCCTCTAAATTTATTGACATATTATTAAATAGGTAATGGATTTTGTTTCACATTTCATTTCATTTCAGCTCAGTGTTTTCTATTAACTATATATTGATAGCGTAACAGGGGGAATAAAGTTAAATTATTGTGCTTGGCATTTCTAGGAGCTAGAAGCCCCGACTGGAGATATACACACAGATAAGTAAGGCAGAGGGAACAATGTTCCACACTTGGTGTGTGTACAAAGTACTATGAGGGTGACGCATGAGTTAATTTTACTTTATGTAATAGAATTAGAAAAAGAAAATGGTCACAGAAGGCTACACCCTGTAGAAAAGAGAAGGAAGAACAAATCATGGCATGACTGCCTGACAAAAACCAAGATATTTTCCTTTCTTTAATCTTGCAACATCAAGAAAACTATCTCACAAGCTTCTTCAGATGATTTTAAATTCCAGACAGGAGGGCCTTAAAGAATTATGGTGAGGGATTTGTACGGGCAGAGCACTAGGACACCATGTGAGGCTGTCACTCACTCAAATGCCATTCATCACGTGCACCATAATGTAACAACTTTTTAGAACCACACAGGTGGAACACATGTACTGAAATACAAACTCTCGCTGAAATCACACTAAAGGAAAACATTCTATTATGTGGGTACCGTATATAGCATTGCACTGTACGGTTAAGGAAAATAATTCGTCAAAAACATTCGATAAACGCATGTGGACAGCCATGTACATATTTTTGTGTTGAAGCATTATTTGCTGACCCTGACACCAGGAATCTGAAAACTTGATTTCCCAGATCATTAAAGGGAAAATGTCTTCATGGTAAGAAGAAGAACTGAAGATCAATAATTAAGCATAAACACATAACTTGTACAAATTATGTTCTGAGAAGTGTTTACACCACCTCACACACCATGCAACATGTCATCTTGACATTTCAGTGGACTCCTTGACTCCACAAAAGCAAAACATTTTTGATTGGAATAAGCATTCTTGATTATTCTACCTGTGACTATGTGGTAAATAATGAATTTTTTTTAAAACAAAGATAAACCTGAAAATGAAACTAGCAAATACATGTATTATATTACATATTAACACCTACTTTATATCTAATGAAGCAGAAAAAAACATAAAAAATGTAGAAAAAACAATTGTTAAGTGAAAATTGCAATTGAAAGTTCATCCAAGATCTTGTTCACACTGGCCAAGTTACTTTTCGAAAAATGTTATACCAGGCCGGGCACAGTGGCTCATTCCTGAAATCCTAACATTTTTGGGAGGCCAAAGCTGGAGGATTTCTTGAGCTCAGGAGTTTGAGTACCAGCCTGAGCAAGAGAGAGAACCCATCTTTACTAAATAAAAAATTTAGCCTCCGGTTGTGGCATGTAGTCCCAGCTACTAGGGAGGCTGAGGCAGGAGGATTGCTTGAACCCATAAGTTTGTGGTTGCCATGAACTGAGCTGACAACATGGCACTCTAGCCTGGGCAACAAAATGAGACTCTCTTTGTTTATTTTTTTCAAGAAAGAAATAAAAGAAAAATACATATCTATAAACTCTTGTCCACAACCATTCTTACACATCATGCCCAATTTTGTTACATGCTGGGTGGTAAATCACAGAGCGGCAGGGACAGAGATGGACAGAAAGCACACAAGCTTTGTATCCTTTGGTGGTTAGCATTCCTTGTCTTATTTACTTGTCTTTTTCTGTTTCCCTTTTCATGGTAGTGCAGTTCAGTACAGCTAGTTTCATTCTGGACTGACTCCAAATGGGGCAAAATATGAAACCAAATTTATTTAGTAAGTCCATATGAAATAAGAATTCTGTGAATTGGGGCAATTAGCCATTCTACCTTCTAAATAAATAAATAAATAAATAATTATAGGAATCTCTAGAATAGAGCTAGCCTCTTTATATATTCTTTCTGTCTTTAATTAAAATACTTCTTTTGTGTGAATTAAGACAAGTGAGACAGATGCAAACTAAAGAACCACTATATCCTTAGGGGAAAAAAAATAATTACACACATACACACTTATACAAACATAAATGTATTATATTTTTTCCTTTCAAAAAATATGCTTCCTACCTGCTGTACCTATGGGGGACACTAATGACAAGTCCTATTTCTCATGTCTGTTTGGGCTACTTTACCTAAATTATCCTACTTTGTTCCTCATCAAAGCTCAAGCTTTAAAGGACTTATTAAATATACCAAATACATTGTCATTATGTAAGTGACATTTGTCATTCTGTTTAGCTGCATGTTTTAGTAAAATATAGTTTGTGTGTTTGGTAATTCTCCCAGGGGAAAAGATAGAAACCTCCCTCTTCTGCCAAGAGGCACAGATTTGACTGACACTCCACTAATCAAATCTTATATATGAAGTTTTAATCTGGAAACCAGTCATGTGGAGAAATAAGCAGCATTTAGAAGTCACTTTCCTAACATGGGTGGCTGCAATGATGTTCCACATTCAGGATCAGGTTGGTAGTAATTATAGCAATAGTGCCTGGTGTTGCCATGTGCTTGACAAGCTACCTGTGACCCGAACCGGCTGGGATCAATGCGCTTCCACTGAAGCGGTCTGTGGGGTCTGTGGTATCGTTTTGCTGATGATCCTGCCTGTGATTAGCCTCTGGTACTCAGGCATTTCTTAAGATTCTGTGGGCCCCATAACTGATAAATTCATTTTCTCTTAAGGTATTGAAAAGACATTTATATTCTTTGCAAACAAAACAGAAGTTGCATTGTTTGCAAACTGAGTTATACCATCTTACACCAATTTTAAAGCATCTTTAATAATTTATTGCTTCAGTTTACTTGAACTAAGTAATAGAGAATATGTATTGATAAGAGCACAGAGCAAAATCCACTGGGAACAGCATCCCAGTGTTCCTGGGAACATAAGGAAGGAAGGAATGCTTTCCCTACTATTCTGCAAGGGAGAATATATTTTTCTCATAATTCTCTACTTTATAGCACTTTTATTTTTTACTCTGAAGTGTAATACAACTCCAGTATGCAAAAGAAAAACAGCCGCCATTGAAAATATAATTACGTAACTCCAGGTTGTAGCTTATTGTTAAGAGATATTTCTTGCTCCATACCGGCATGCCTTTAATCTTTGAGAGAGCTGTTGACAATGCTGATGAGTCTCCTTTAATGTTTTTTTAGCAGGATTTTCAACAAACTTTCAAATGGTCTGTAGGCTTTTGCTTATATTGTTGTTTTCACTTTAAAAACACAATGATATAGCAAGCTTTCTTTGTAGATACTCTAGAAAAAAATCAATTCCAGGACAATACACTGAGCCATTACTTGTGTATACTGTATGATGGTATACAAGGCCTGACAATTATGCCACTGTGCACTTTCATTGGCAGCACTGTACAGACAACTTGGTAAGGATTCATATATCAATGTCTCACAGCTGTGTTTGTGTTGACATGTGGTGGTGCCTTGCTGAATGGCACTCATTACCAGGGTTACGTGTTTTTGTGTGGCTTAGAGAGAACAATGGAGCTTGTATTAGAGCAACAACAAATGTTACACTTCTTGCTGGACTTGCAAGAGTGGACATGAAACCAGAACCACATTAGTCCAAATTTGTGGGGATGATGCCACCAAGAAAATGATAGTTACAAATGGATAAAATGTTTTTTCTGAGGAGTGAGAAAGTGTCACTGATGAAGACAGTTCAGGACAGCTAGTAATGAGAAGACCTGAAAAAACAAATCACAAAAATTCATTGAATTGTGGGTTAAAATCTTTGGCTGACTGTGAGAAGCATAGCAAACCAAGTAAGCAACAAAAGAGAAAAAGTTAGGAAACTTTTAACTGAAAATCTTAGCCAACAACTCATTCCTCTTACATCACAATGATGTACCAGCTTACACAGCAAGGCCAATGAGCGAGTTTTTAGCCAGTAACAAATTAACTCACATAACCTGGCCTCCACTGACTTTTCTCCTTACCCAAAGATGAAGGAAATATTGAAAGAAAGACATTTTGATGACATTCAAGACATCAAGGATAATACAACAACAGTTCAGGCTGTTCCAGAAAACATGTCCCAAAATTTCTCTGAAGGATGGACTAGGTGTTGGCATCAGTGCATAGCTTCCCAACGGGAATACTCCAAAGTTGACCATAGTGATATTCAGAATGAAGTATGTAGCACTTTTTCTAGGATAAATTTGCAAACTTAATTGTCAGATCTCATATGATATGTATCTTGGTGCTACAGAAAAAAAATTAGGTGGAAAATTTGTTATAAAAAGATTTCTATTTTGAAGCTCATCTGATTGTAGTTTAAAGAACAATGTTGGGGGCTCGGTGCCTGTGGCTCAATGGGCTAAGGCACCAGCCACATACACCTGGGCTGGCGGGTTCGAATCCAGCCTGGGCCCGCCAAACAACAATGTAACCAAAAAATGGCTGGGCATTGTGGTAGGCGCCTGTAGTCCCAGCTACTTGGGAGGCAGAGGCAGGAGACTCGCTTGAGCCCAGGAGTTGGAGGTTGCTGTGAGCTATGATGCCACGGCACTCTATCCAGGGTGACAGCTTGAGGCTCTGTCTCAAAAAAAAAAACAATGTTGGGTTTTAGGTGAAGAATTCAAATAATGGAAAGTGCAGAGATAGAGTACTTGAGTTAGAACAAAGGGAGATGCAACATTATGGGCATCCAGTGATTAACAAGTAAAGTTTAAACATGTCTCCAGGATCAATAATTACAATCCCTGAAACAAGAAGCTGATATTTTAGAGTAGCTGGTGTGGAAAAAGAATGAGGGGGGACACACAGTTAAAGGTCTTGATTGGGAAAATGTAGTCTGTGAGTAAAATGCTTTTAGTCTACAGTGGCCAACACCGGCTATAGAAAAATTACTGGAAACCGACCTTAGAATCTAGTGTGTTTATATACACACTACAAACGCTGATAAAGTGCTCAATAAAAACTCTGATAAAGTGTTCCCTATACATGTGTTTAAGTTATTTATAGAGATAATTATACATATGTGCATATTATATATGTGTCTCTATTCACACACACACACACACACACACACACACACATGCCTATAATGTAATGTCATTACGCCTTTTTCCAACTTCGTAAAGAAAAAGGCTCTTCAAGAAAGAGAGAGCCTTTAAGTATGATTTTATGTTAGTTACATTACACGGTTGATGTAATATCATATGGCAATTAAAATCAAGATTCTGGTGCTTAAGAGAACACTATTCTAGGCTATAAGCGGCCAATTTGTGTCTAGGTATTTGTAGAGTGAAACAATCAAAATCTTTATGCTGAGATTCTAAACCATCTAACCTTAGCTTTAAGTGAGATAAATCAGCAAATAGTGGGATTAATATCCTATCAACCCTTTTATAACGAGGGGAAAGTAATTTCTAATTTAAACATAATGCTCTGTCTCAATTAAGCAACCAGAATAAGCATATGTACCTGGGCCTAAATCCCTGCTGTGAAATAAAAGACAAATGTGTCTCAGTAGATTATTCTTCATGAATCCTAAAATAGCCTATTGGACTATGATATGCTAAGTTGACTTGGTAATTGTGAAATCGAGAGTTTAGAAAGACAAGAAGTCAATTGTCCTGTTACACTCAGCTGTTTTCATGTGGGGTAATAACGTCTCTTAAATACTGTGGGCTGAATCGTGACCTTCTCCCCAGTGTGTGTGTTGAAGCCCTAACGCTCAGTATTTCAGAGTGTAACTGTATTGGCAGACAGAGTCTTTAGGGAGATAAATTAAAATTAAACTAGTAGGGTGGCCCTTAATTCTATTTAATTGGTGTTTTATAAGAAGAAGAAATATGGAAAAACAGAGACACCAGAAGACCTCAGACATGGAGGAAACTAATATGAAGACACAGTGAGAAGGCTTTCATCTGCAAGCTGAAGGGCGAGGACTCAGAAGAAACCAAACCTACGAATAACTTGATCTTAAAGTTCTAGCCTCTAGAATTGTGAGAAAATAAATTGCTGCTGTTTCAGCCACAAGTCTCTGGCCCTAGCTAACCAATGCACTTACTGTTGGATATATTTTGGTGAAGCACATTAATATAATTTATGTATAATGCACTGTATTCTGTGAACGTGATTCATTCAGATCTATTATCCTTCATCTCTATTATAGCATGTGCTAAGGATTGGTAACACAGCACATTAAGTTTCCATATACCTTGAAATTTGGCATGAAAACCAAAAGCCCCATCAAAATGAGGAGCTATAATATAAATTTCATTTGTATACCTCCATGCCAAAATGGTTAACACTGCCTAGTTTTATAATTATGAACATGCTAATTATATGTTATGCTTAAATTTTTGCTCCCATCAAGTTATCATGCAAAGTTTCTGTGCATATGTATATCCCTACACCTTGACAATTAAATCAAAAGAATAGTGGGTGATAATCTCCAACACCATACAGTAGATTTTAAACAATGAAATATCTCTTAAAATGATCAAACATCCTTTACTCTAGACACTTTTCAGTGGAATAACTGAATATTAAAACACAACTTAATTTGATGAGTACTGAAAATTTTCTCTTTTAATTTCATTTTCCTGCCTTATTTATATAACTTTTACTCTCAGAAAGTAATTACAAAGGTAGTAAAAATAAATGATGTTAGGCTGATGAGTGGGAATATATCTTTGTCTGCTACATCAGAAAGAAAGAAATGAGCAGTCTTAGAAATAGCAGATGTAGTGAAAAATTTAGGTAGCTATGTTAGACGATTTAGAGAAAAATGGTCTAATAAAGACTCATACAGTGAGTCCTTTCCCAATTCTCACCCTCCCAGACATTACACATTCAATTTTTTTTTCTTCTAGAAAATTTCCCTAATGTACTGCAATCTGAATTCTAAAATATTTGTGAGAATTTATATAGTACTCATTATAGCCCAGAGGTTGACTCATAGTCAGCTCTTGATATATGTCATGCATGTATGAATTAAATGTTTTGAAAGTATTGCAGTAGAATATGATTTATCATTTAAATATTGATGTGTCATAATAGGAGAAACTTAATCAATTGTATAGTAGCTTACTTTAGGTCTGGATACTAAATAAAACTAAGATCAAGAGAATCAAGTGGTTCATTATGGACTTAATTGTGCTGCAAAAATGAATTGTAAAACTGAATTCTGCTCCCGGTATATTATCCAGATTTATTACTGACATATTGCTTACCATAACTTAATTCACTGACAGCAATATATTATTTCATTTTCACATAAAAATGTGAGATAAAAATATTGAAACTATAATTCTAATTGTATTACCAAGCTCCTATGCTAAATTGAAAATTAATCATGCATTTTAAAACAGACAGAAGTTAGTCTACACAAATTTTTACGTATCATTTAAATGGCTCATGTAACTAAACCTATTTATGCACTTTTGCTAACTTTTTTGTTTTATTTTCTTTTAATTGACATATAATAATTGTATATATTTAAGGGATACAATGTGGTATTTTGATACATTTATACATGGTGGGATGATCAAATCAGAATAACTAGCAAATCCATAACCTCAGATGCTTATCATTTCTTTGCTATGAGAACATTCACAAACTTCCTTTTTAGCTATTTGGACACATTATCATTCACAACAGTCACTCTGTGCTATCTATCTGAAAATTTCCACTTACAAACAGCTCCCCTTTCCCTGTTTACTACCCCCTACCTCAT
The DNA here is from genome assembly GCA_963574655.1 of Perodicticus potto. Lineage (NCBI taxonomy): Eukaryota > Metazoa > Chordata > Mammalia > Primates > Lorisidae > Perodicticus > Perodicticus potto. The sequence continues at coordinate 19,715 of CAUYRH010034364.1, forward strand.
CCCAGCTTTTGTGGACCACCATTCTACCCTCTTTATATTCAAGTGCTTTGCCCATTTTTTATAGCAATTTGATTATGGTTGGTTTCTGTGTGGTGTCCATGAATCCACTTTATTTGGTGGCTTGCTGGATCAGAATTTCTGTTTTCTTCCCCAGCCTTGGGAAGTTTTCTACCATTATTTCTTCGAAAATGCTTTTTTGTCCTCTCTTTCTTCTCCTTTGGGTATGTTGTTGCGTTTGATAGTGTCCCATGAGGCTCTCAGACTTTCTTTGCTCTTTCATTCTTTTTTTCTCTTTTTGCCCCTCAGACTGCATGATTTTCAGCAACCTATTTTCAAGTTCATTGATCCTTTCTTCTGCTTTATCTAGTTTTCTGTCAAACATCTCTAATGAAATTTTTAATCAGTTATAGTTTTCTTTAACTCCCTGAATTATGTTTAATACTTTTTTTATACTATCTACTTCTTTGTAGAAATTATCAGTTTGATCTCGCATTGCTCTCCTGACATTGGTCAGCTTCTTTATGACCATTATTTTGATCCCCCTGTTAGGTAAATCATATCTCCACTTTATTTGGGTCAGTTTCTTATTCTTCTATTTGGAATATATTCATATGTCTCTTCATTTTCATTGACTCTCTGTGTTGGTTTCTGCACATTAAATAAAACTATCTTTCTCAGTATTTTCATTTTCCTACACTAGCCATATGTAGGAAAAGGATCTCATCAATCCATCCGGCCAGGTATTTTATGATGACTCTTAAATCTTATTTGTTTTGCCATACTGCTACCTAATTGGTGACTTAGGATGTGCTGTAGTCTGCATATCTTATCAATACCCTCAGACCAGTAACGTAGGAGCCAGACTCTATAGAAGTAAATGGAGAGATTAGAGAATCATACGTGTGTTCCAGTCTCTTCTCTCTTCATAATGAAGCTGGGCATGGACATCTAACTTCCATTTTCTCTTCCCAAAGCTGGGGAAAGGATCTATAATAAATTCTTACACTCAAATTTAAGCTGTTCCCTGCAATCCCGGAGACAGATCTGTGGAAGTAGGCCCATTTTTATCCACATCTTTGTTTTCTATGGTCCATGGCAACTCACAAATTCAATGCCATATGGACTCTCAGATCTTGATTGGTAATGGGACAGTCCCTGGGTTGGGAGCTATAAAAGTTATGGCACTTGATGTGTGGTTAATCTCCTCCCATAAGGATGAGTAGAACTGGATACATCTCTGAATAAGCAGGAGAAAAGGCTGGTGAAGTGCCACGCTCTGCCCAGGTAGCTGGAGAGCTATGGCTTGTTTGCTCCCTTAGCTCTGGAGTCCAAGTTCCTTAGAAGCCAGTCTGTTTCAGTACAGCTCCATAGAGATGAAGCCCTGTTTGCTTGCCCATTTAAAACCATTTCTTTGTTCTGTGATCTGGGGAGACTCACATATGGGTAGTCCCTTTCCTCCCATAAGTAAGACGTTTAGTATGGAGGTACTTATAGAAGCTGAGGTGCTCAAAGTGTGGCACAAACTCCTTCTTGCAAGGAAGAGCAAAATGCTTTCTTAAAGCCCTTTGACAATGTTGCTTCTAGGGGATGAAGTCCCTGGAAATGCTTGCACACCTGCTGAAAACTTCCTTGTTTTTCCTGTCACTTTTTCAACTCTGTGAATGAACTACCAAACTCTGGGAAATCGTGTAGTTAGGGCAGCCTATTTCAGGTAGAAACACTCCTCTCCAGAGAGAGAAGCTGGTTGTTAGATATTTCTTTCCCAACTCTTTTTGCACAGTGCTGGGGCTGGAACCATACGTGAGTGTGCCTCTGCTTTCCCCATTTGTTTACTGTGGATGTTTTCTCAGTTGCCTGGTGGATAGAAGTTCTTCAAATGGTTTCTGAGATATTTATTTGGTGTATCTATGGGCAGAGGAGAATGAGTAGCTTCCCACTCCATATGTTCCTTGGGTCACTCTCCCCTGTGACATTTTTATGCAATGCGAGAAGGTTCTCATATTACTTTTCACTAGCATTCTAATTAGGGAATGATGAGGAAAGATGTTTACCATTGTCTATTTGCTATTAGCAAGCTTCATGTAGAATTTTGTCTTTCTCTTGATAGCTGATTATTCTTGTGAAAATTTTTGAAGACATTTGTCTTCAAAATTTAATATAGCAGCTAGAACAGCTGTAGACTGGGTACCTTACAAACAATAAAAATGTATTTCTTACAGTTCTGAGGCTGGGGAAACCCAGATTAAGTTACCAGCAGATTCGGTGTCAAATCTTTAATTAATGATATAAAAGCCCATTCTTCAAACACAGAACATTATAGATGCACCTTCACGTGGTAGAAAGAGAAAAAAACACTTCTTTGTGCCTTTTTATAGGCACTCATCTCAACCACTAAGCCTCCACGCTCATAATCTAATCACTTGCAAACGGCACTCTCTCCTAATACCATTTTCTTGTGGGGTTAGGATTTCAATATATAAATTTCGAGAGGACATTCAGACCTTACAAACATTCTTTATGTTAAACACTTTTTAGGCAAACTTCAAATATTTCACTTATGTTTGAATATTCAGAGTCTTTCCGAAAATTGAGGAAAGAAAAATGTAAAATGTGGCCATCAATTTACCATAGCATTTTACAATTATGACAATGTATTTTGCTTTATTATTTGTGAAAGGCAAAGGTCTTCCATTATCCTGCTTACACGTCCCAACTTCCATAACCAAATAGGGAACAATCATCTAACAAGTTTTCATAACATTTATTGATAAAATTCCTAGACTTATACATGCTAAGAAAAGAAGAAAGAAGCAAAAGCAATAGGAAAAGAGGAGAAGGAAGAGAAAGAAGGAAGGAGAAGGAGGTGCTGGTGCAAGAGAAGAAAAGCAAATGGAGGCAGAGAAGGAAAGAAGAGGAGAGGAGAGGAGAGGAGGGG
>CAUYRH010034365.1:0-11285 GCA_963574655.1 Perodicticus potto
GCTGTCACCCTGGATAGAATGCCGTGGCATCACAGCTCACACCAACCTCCAATTCCTGGGCTCAAGCGAGTCTCTTGCCTCCGCCTCCCAAGTAGCTGGGACTACAGGTGCCCGCCACAACGCCCGGCCATTTTTTGGTTGCAGCCATCATTGTTGTTTGGCGGGCCGGGCTGGATTCGAACCCGCCAGCTCAGGTGTACATGGCTGGTGCCTTAGCCCGTTGAGCCACAGGCGCTGAGCCAGCCCATTTATTATTTATGGCTAGCCTAGTGCTATGGTTTGAATGTGTCTTCTCCAAAATTCATGTTGAAACTTAATCTCTATTGTGGTGGTAGTTAGAGGTGGAACCTTTTAGGAAGTGATTAAGCCATAAGGGTGGAGCCCTCCTGAATGGATTATTGCCTATATAAAGGCTGGAGAGAAGTGTCCCAGGCCCTTTTTGTCCTTTTGCCTTCCTCCCACATTTACCCCTTCTGCAAGGAAGCGCTCACCAGACACTGAATGCCAGCGCCTTGATCTTGGACTTCTCAGACTCTAGAACTACAAGAAATAAATTTCAATTGTTTATAAATTACCCAGCATGTGGCATTTTGTTACAGCCACACAGACACTTATTTACAGAAAACAGATTTGAGATGATCAAGCCTCCCTTTCTTGAAGCCAGCACGCAACCTTTAAATGCTGTGAAGACCAGATCCTGGTTTATATCACTCAATGACTACGATCTCAGCTCCAAGCACGGAGCCCGGCATGTGAGATAGTTAGTACTCACAAGGTATTTATTGAATATTTGAACTGTACTTATATGATGCTGCTTTCTTACGATTCTTGTGATGCTATTTTTATGTGTTTAAAAACTTTCTTGGCTCAGTGCTGTAGCTCAGCGACTAGGGTGCTGGCCACATATACCAGGGCTAGTGGGTTCGAATCTGGCCCAGGCCTGCTAAACAACAATGACAACTGCAACAAAAAAAATAGCCAGAGATTGTGGTGGGCACCTGTAGTCCCAGCTACTTGGGAGGCTGAGGCAAGAGAATCGCTTAAGTCCAAGAGTTTGAGGTTGCTGTGAGCTGTGATGCCACAGCACTCTATAGAGGGCGACATAGTGAGACTCTGTCTCAAAAAAATAAAATAAAATAAGATAAAGTCGTTCTTGTACTAACCTGAGCAAGAGCAAGTCCCCGTCTCTACTAAAAATAGGAAAATCAGCAGGGCACTGTGGTGCATGCCTGTAGCCACAGCTGCATGGGAGGCTGAAACAACAGTATCTCCTGAGCCCAAGAGTTTGAGGTTGCTGTGAGCTATGATGCTACGCACTCTACCCAGGGCAACAGAGTGAAACTCTGTCTCAAACAAACACAATCAAAACAAAAAAACAAACAAAAAACTTTCTTAAGTTTTTTTTATGTTTTTAAAAATATTGCCATATTTGTTCATGATTTTTTTTGAGACAGGGTCTCACTATGTTGCTCATGCTGGTCTCAAACTCCTGGACACAATCCATTCTCCCTCTGCAGCCCTTGAGATAACATGCCACCATGCCTGCCCAGCTCTTTTTTCATTATTCTTTTTTTTTTTTTTTTATAGTTTTTGGCCAGGACTGGGTTTGAACCCTCCACCTCCGGCATATGGTGCTGGTGCCCTACTCCGTTGAGCCACAGTTGCCGCCCTTTTTCATTATTCTTTACATGGAATAGTCAAAGGAAAATTTTGATGCTATAAGGAAGAGTCATTAAGTAAATACGCAAATGTGTCTCCAATCTCCCAGTGGATTTATTTTTATTTTATTTTGTTTTGTTTTATTTTATTTCAGAGACAGGTCTCGCTCTGGCTCAAGCTGGTCTTGAACCTGTGAGCTCAGGCAGTTCACCTGACTCGGCCTCCCAGAGTTGCAGGTGTAAGCCACACTCTGGACAGTGGACTTACTTTACCTATATTGTTCTAACAGTAGTGCCCCAAGGGGGTATTAATCTGAAACCTTAGGACTTTCATTCCTTTGTTTCTGAAATAAATAACTTTAGGGTGAAATTGTTATGGCTTGAAGGCTTTAAGGGGAGACATCACTAGGCATTTATTTGCCGTGTTTCTTTTTTAAAGGTATTTTATTTTTTGTTGTTGTTGTTTGGAATTCGTTGAGGGCACAAAGAATTAGGTTACAGGGATTACATTTGTCAGATAAAGTCCCTCTTATAATTGTGTCCCGCCTCCAAGGGGTCTTTATCCTCCTTTTTCTTCCTAGAGTCTTTTTTTTTTTTTATGACTTTATTTTATTTTATTTTTGAGACAAAGCCTCAAACTGTCACCCTGGATAGAGTGCTGTAGCATCACAGCTCACAGCAACCTCCAATTCCTGGGCTCAAGTGAGTCTCCTGCCTCTGCCTCCCAAGTAGCTGGGACTACAGGCGCCCACCACAACACCCAGCCATTTTTTGGTTGCAGCTGTCATTATTGTTTGGCAGGCCCAGGCTGGATTCGAACCCGCCAGCTCAGGTGTACGTGGCTGGCACCTTAGCCCGTTGAGCCACAGGCACCGAGCCTCTTCCTAGAGTCTTATTCGTCTTATTCTAAAAGTTTAAAATAATGACAAAATCACTACTAGAACCCACACCTTTGGCTTTATTGCACATCTCACCTGCTTAACCTTTACCCACTGGCCCTCTGTTCTGGGTGGCTGAGATTATGGAAGACTGGCTTGAAACAAACATCAGCTATCTCTTAACCTCTTTCTTAGCAGCTCCCCTTCTTAATTCATGATCATAGCAGCTTGATAGAGTGACTCCTAAACTATAATAACAAGAATAATAAGGTTAATTTTATATAGGATCTTTCGTGCATTTAGCTCCATTACAAAATGCTTTGCCAACTTAAGAGTTGTAGAATTACAGTGCAGTGTTACTGAATTAAATAAGTAACAGCTGATACTAATAATTAGCTTAATTTCTGGCCTAGCAGAACTGTCACAACCGAGGCGGCTCTCCTCCACCCCTCATCTTTCTCTCTTCCCTCCCCTCCTCCTCTGGCACCAGCAACCAAGGGAAGTGCTGAGATTGTCATATGACTCATCACAGAGTCGAGTCACTTCTTATACTCTGTGGCTTTATAACCTTATTAGATCAAGAATTTCCAACCTTTTTGAAGTTGCATCACCTCATCATTGTTTAATTTCACAACTGCTTCTCCTGATGTCATGCACTTGGTGGGAAGAGCACACACCAGGATAGATTCAAATCTCTTGAAAACTTGCAACAGCCTCGAAAAGGCGCTTACTTTTTACAAAATCAAGGTTGACAATTATATTTTACACTAATGGTACCCTTGTACAGAGAGTCCTCCTCTCCACTTAAGCCAAAGGATTGATTAGAAATCAAACACGTCAAGGCTATACTGGGGTCAGATGGCAGAAATTGGGAATGACTTTTTCCATTGCCTACAAATGGTGGCTTTTCCATGGACATGTGACCTCACTGATAGTTGGATAGAATTCAAGAATATTATTTCATAAACCTGATCTTAAACCCATGCAGCTTGAATTTAACACAGATTGCCCATTTTATCACACTAATCACTTGCCTCCCCATTTACTGACTGTTAACCTCTGTCCTAGAACCAGAATATGAGCTTTTCCTCCAATCCTACCTAATGACCAAACTCTCTAGGTCCACCAAAGCTGCACCTGCTAGAAGATGCACTCCTGGGAGCCACAGGGAGTTTGGACCTAGAGGCTTTTTATATTATCTGTTGTAGGATGTAGGATAATTGTCAGGGTGTCCTCTATAGTCTGACAACACTGCCAATTTAGAATGAAATGTATCTCAGTAACATTCCAAGCTGGGGCAAGGGCCCAGAGCAGGAAGCAGCAGTAACATTTTATGCACCTTTTATTATTGCATAAAAGTGATTAACTGACAATTTATTACCCTGTTAAGACATCAAAACAATTAAAATGAACATAAAAACCTAGCATTGCCAGGCTCTTTTGGGCTACCGGAGAATAACTGGCATATCCATCTTCTTCCCTCTCACATGAAAACTCCTCAAAGGAGCTCACTTTTGTCTCTACTACCTCCCTACCTAGAGGTGACAGAGGGACCCAGGTCTGAGTCCCATTAAGCTTGCAGGGTGTTTTGTTTTGTATTTTGTCAGGGGAAGAGATTTCTTAGTTTTCCTGAAGAGGAGCTTGTCCACTCTGAAAAAAAAAATCAGTGCTTTTTGACTGTGGCCCAAACCAAGAGATATGTCCAGTTCATGCCTCTGAGTCTACCACCACCACGTAGTTCTGATTTTATTTGGCTGATGCTAAAATTAGGTTTACGATGTTGTGGTTTGCTCCATCTGTCTCTATCAAAACAGACGCCTTCCTGACAATTGTCTTTGCATTCCCACTGCCCTATAATATCTGCTACAGAAATAATTAATTGTGGAAACGCATTCTAGACAAATAGAACTGGAAATTGCCTTCTGCAAAATGTTCTTTCGGTTTACCCTATGCTTTCCAAACAAATCAGACCTTTTAGTTTTTTGTTTTTTGTTTTTGAGGCAGAATCTCACTCTATTGCCCTGGGTTGATTGCTGTAGCCTCATCATAGCTCATAGCAACCTCAAACTCCTGGGCTCAAGAAATCCTCCTGGCCAGGTACCATGGCTCATACCTGTAATCTCAGCACTCTGGGAGGCCTAAGTGCATGGATTGCCCTGAGTTCACAGGTCCGAGACCAGGTTAAGCAAGAGCGAGACCTTGCCTCTAAAAATAGCAGGGCATTGTGGTGGGTACCTGTAGTCCCAGCTACTTGGGAGGCTTAGGCAAGAGGATGGCTTGTGCCCAAGAGTCTGAAGTTGCTGTGAGCTATGACGCTACAACAGTCTACCAAGGGCGACAAAGTGAGACTGTCTCAAAAAATAAATAAATTGGCTCAGCGCCTGTGGCTCAAGCGGCAAAGGTGCCAGCCATATACACCTGAACTGGCAGGTTCAAATCCAGCCCGGGCCCGCCAAACAACAATGATGGCTGCAACAAAAAATAGCCAGGCATTGTGGTGGGTGCCTATAGTCCCAGCTACTTGGGAGGCGCAGGCAGGAGACTCGCTTGAGCCCAGGAGTTGGAGGTTGCTGTGAGCTGTGATGCCACAGCACTCTACCCAGGGTGACAGCTTGAGGCTCTGTCTCAAAAGCAAACAAATAAATAAATAAATAAAAAAATCCTCCGCCCTCAGCCTCCCACGTAGCCGAGACTATAGGCACCCACCACGAGTTGGGGCTAGTTTCTCTATTTTTAGTAGAGATGGGGTCTCGCAGTTGTTCCGGCTGTTATTTTTTTTTTTTTTGGTGTTTTGGGCCAGGGCTGGGTTTGAACCCGCCACCTCTGGCATATGGGGCCAGCACCCTATCCTTTGAGCCACAGGAACCACCCTCAGGCTGTTCTTGAACTCTTGAGCTCAAGCAATCCACATGACTTGGCCTCCCACAGTGCTAGGATTGCAGGTGTGAGCCCAGGTGCTAGCTACCTTTTAGATTCTTAAATCAAAATGTGTCCCGAATCTCTCTATAGGATTTAGACAACAGGCCATGTCTGACAGATGTGAGTTGGAATACCTGTAATACCACTTAGTTGCTGCCAGGTTCTCTGAGCCTCTATTATCGTCTATCCCATGCAGCCAAGTCCAGTGAAAGGTGTTACAATTCTTGCCCCATTGTTGCTATTTATTTCCATTTCTTGATTATGGTGATTATCAGCCAGAATGTTATTGCGTACAGTATTTGCCACATGTAGCAACTAGTTTGATTATAATGACGTGAGTAGGCAGAAAATAAATTTTGGGAAATGATCAGACTATCTCTATCTCTGAAATTTTCTGAGCTCATCTCAGAGGGTGTGTCTGAGGAACTAGACACAGAGGGTTCTCAGACCTTATGGAGCCTTGAGACTCCTCATCTTCCACTTACCCAGGGACCTCCCTGTTCCTGAGTATTTTTATTAGTCATCTAAGAGGTTTTGTAAGCCAATTACCGTGAGCAAACAACACTTATTTTAAAGCAATAAACAACAGTAAACCGCCCTGATCTAAATTCATTGCTCTGAGGCACAGATCTGCAGGGAACGGTGAGGTCTGCAACTCCTAGTTGGTTAAGACTGAAGATTTATAGGCACTCTCATCCCGCTGTCTTTGGGAAGCCAGCAGCACCAACATACCAAGTTTGGAAAGCCAGAGAACCCAAACCAAGTTCACCTTCAGTCTTTCTGGGGACAGAGCTGAAAAGGAAGAAGAAAATCAGAGAAAAATCCTATGCTTATCCAAACGTCTTTTCCCCCAGGATGTTTGCGTATACATTAGACAATTTCTCAGCCAGGTATAATAAATAAAATAAATGGAAATAATAATAACAATTATAGAAAGACTCGGACATTGGGGACAATTGGTCCCTGTAAAGGTGGAATGTTGGGCAGGCCTGAAAACAGGATTGGTTAAAGGTTCACGTGAAACTTAATTAGATCAGCTCTGGTTCCTCTGTGCCAGGCAGCTGCCCCTTTCCTGCTCCCCCAGGATTTTGTTTGGGAGGGAGACCTAGAACAGCTGGAAGAAGGGTGGACACTACTCTTCCCACAATGAGCTTACAGCACATTAGCAGCTGGGTTTAATAGCCCAAAGGGGCAAGTTAGAGTGTTTTTTTCTCTGAGAAAATTGATAAGCCTAAGAAAAATTGAGGTCCCACACAATCACTCTTAAGGACTTGATAATTGAGTAAGATCCCATGTCAGGGCTCGGCGCCTGTGGCTCAACGGGCTAAGGCGCCAGCCACGTACACCTGAGCTGGCAGGTTCGAATCCAGCCTGGGCCCACAAACAACAATGACAGCTGCAACCACAAAATGGACAGGCATTGTGGCGGGCGCCTGTAGTCCCAGCTACTTGGGAGGTGGAGGCAAGAGACTCGCTTGAGCCCAGGAATTGGAGGTTGCTGTGAGCTGTGATGCCACAGCTCTCTACCCAAGGTGACAGCTTGAGGCTCTGTCTCAAAAAAAAAAAGATCCCATGTCAGGTGGCCAGATTTAGTAAATAAAAACACAGATGCCCAGATAAATTAGCATTTCAAATAAACAATGGATACTTCCTTTTATTTAGAACATACTTAAATTTTAAAAGTACTTATTATTTATTTGAAATTTTAATTTAACTGGGCATCCTATATTTTATTGGAAAGCTCTAACCCCTACCCCAAATTCTAGTGGGCTTTTTACTACCTCATTCTCCTATGGAAAAGAAGGCTCAGAACCACTAGGTATGTGAGGAAAGCCTCCAGTAGGAAGGTCAGAGGCTTAAACCACTGCATAGTACAAAGAAGCCCCGAAGAAACATGCAAAGAAGCAGAAGACAACTAAACAAACTGGAATTATTATCATCGGAGAGATAAAAGAAAGTTGCTCCATAAAACAAGAACAGCAGAAGAGAAACAGAAAGTCAAATACCTGGTGTTCTCACTTACGAGTGGGAGCTAAATAAAGTGTACACATGGACACAGAGTGTGGAATAACAGACACGAGACTTGGAGAGGGGAGAGGGTGGGAGGGTGTAAGCAGGGTGAGGAGTGGGGAATGACTTAAGGGGCACTATTCAGGGGATGGCTACACTAAAAGCCCGGACTTCACAATTACACACTATATTCACGTAACAATACCACACTTGTACCCTATAAATCTATAAAAATAAAAAACAGATTTTTAAAAAATGAAGGGAGGGAGGGTGGGAAAGAAGTTCTGCAAACAAGATAACTGAAAACGTGATTATAGAAATTCAAAATATACTAGAAGGATTAGAAGATAAACAGAGGAGTCCAGGTCTGGGATGCTGAAAGGGGGTGCGGAAATGCCCCAGCATAAGGCATCAGAGGCCAGGTCGGGAGAGAACAGAATTTGTGCAGGGAGGAGGTGGCAGTGGAGACAGGAGCTCACTTAGGTATGATCAAACATGTAAATAAATTATAGATAATGAGGTCCAGGTTCCCACAGCTCACTTACGTATGATCAAACATGTAATAAATTACAGATAATGGGGTCCAGGTTCCCACAGCCAAGATAAGAGGTACAAATACAGAAAGAAAGAAAAGTGAGGTGTGTTCTGTGGTCCTGGGTTAGATTGAGGGGTATTGCTGCAAACTCGTGGTTCTACCCCAGGAGTGAGGGAGACACAAATGTCTGCGTTCCTCTGGACACACCTGTGCTGCTGTGCTCTACCCACTGAGAGAGCTCGGGCACAGGGACGCCCCCACCCGCAGTAAGCACACCTCCATCTTGCTTCTACGTGTAATTCTCCACCAGGGCTCTCTGGAGAAATGGCTAATTCCTGGGCTGGGCCAGAGAAAGTATAACATGAGGCTAGAAAATATTTTGCAACAGAAAATAAGAAAGTCAGCTCAGTGCCTGTGGCAGGAGACTCGCTTGAGCCCAGGAATTGGAGGTTGCTGTGAGCCGTGTGACGCCATGGCACTCCACTGAGGGTGATAAAGTGAGACTCTGTCTCTACCAAAAAACAAACAAACAGACCCACCCCACACACACACATATAGTAAGTTTGATAACAAATGGAATATTTATAGTTTCTAAGTAACTCCCCACTAAATACTTTTTTTTTTTTTTTTTTTTGAGACAGAGCCTCAAGCTGTCACCCTGTATAGAGTGCTGTGGCATTACAGCTCACAGCAACCTCCAATTCCTGGGCTCAAGCGAGTCTCCTGCCTCCGCCTCCCAAGTAGCTGGGATTACAGGTGCCCGCCATGACGCCCGGCCATTTTTTGTTGCAGCCGTCATTGTTGTTTGGCGGGTCCGGGCTGGATTCGAACCCGCCAGCTCAGGTGTACGTGGCTGGCACCTTAGCCCGCTAAGCCACAGGTGCCGAGCCACCACTAAATACTTTTAATTATGAAATAACTAGTCTGTAATTTTCAAAAGTATCAAGATCATGTAAGTCAAAGAGACTGAGCAACTATTCTCGGCTGAGGAAGACTAAAGACATTACTGAGACAACTGTTAGAGCTTGAATGGGATCTAAGTACTCGAGGAGAAATGCATCAGTGTTAACTTCGGAATGGTTACAGCTGTCTTGTGGGTTTTGTAGATTATATGTCCTTGTTTGTAGGAAACACTAAAATTTGGGGAGGGGGGTAGATAGGGTATCATATCAATAATTCATTTTCAAATAGTTGAGGTGAAAAAACCTCTCCTTGGGGGCGGCGCCAGCCCCATATACTGAAGGTGAAGGGTTCAAACCCAGCCTCGGCCGAACTGCAAAACAGAAAAATAGCCGGGTGTTGTAGCTGGCACCTGTAGTCCCAGCTACTCGGGAGGCTGAAGCAGGAGAATCCCCTAAGCCCAGGAGTTGGAGATTGCTGTGAGCTGTGTGATGCCACGGCACTCTACCAAGGGCGATAAAGTGAGACTCTGTCTCTACAAAAAAAAAAAACCTCTCCTTGCAGCTTTTCTGAAAGTGTGTGATTGTTTTATAGGAAATTAGAACATGTCACCCCCAAATATGCCACTTTGCCATAAGGATTATTTAAAGCTGAAGACAACTGATGAACAGCAGACAAAAAGCTCTCTGCCCACCCCTCCCACATACCCATTTGTCTAAAAGAAGGTTGAGACTCTTACTCATCAGAGACTTAGGCCTAGAAATAGCACCAAGAGGACTCTGGGTAATAAACCTCACTTTAAAAAAAAACAACAAAAAACCCCGTATATTTATCTTCCCACAGTTTGCTGCCTCTAAAAGCCGGAACCCCTTTTCCTCTGTCTAACCATTTTGATACATATTGCTCTTTGTTTAGATGCTCACTAAGCCCCAATTTCTAACCACCCTCTGTGAATTACTCATCTCTGAGTTTCTTCTGCAGGCTGCACATGTTAATAAACTCATTGCATTTTTTTCTTGTGAATCTGGTTTTTGTCAGTTTAATCTGCAGGGCTCCAGCTGGAGACCCTAGGCAAACAGAGGAAAAAGTTTTTTTGCTACCCTACATTTTCAAACCAAAACAAAAATAAACACATCATATAGTTGTGATAATTAAATGGCCTAATGTATAAAAAAAAGACTATGTGTGTTACAAGGCAGTGGTTTCCTATCATTTGGATTTCATGGTCCAACAGAACTTTTTTTTTTTTTAATGGGAAGAATATTGCAGTTATTGTTATCGGGATGAGGAGGGTTTGGCTGCATATCACTGTCAGCCAATATGCCAAGATGGGGATAGGTCTACCAAATTTTCTTTTCTTTTTTTGAGACAGAGTCCCACTTTGTCGCCCTTGGTAGAGTGCTGTGGCATCACAGCTCACAGCAACCTACAACTCTTGGGCTTAAGTGATGCTATTGCCTCAGCCTCCCAAGTAGCTGGGACTACAGATGCCCGCCACAACACTTGTTGTTTTTTTTTTTTGTAGCTTTTGGCCAGGGCTGAGTTTGAACCTGCCACCTCTGGCCTATGGGGCTGGCGCCCTACTCCCTTGAGCCACAGGTGCCACCCTTTTTGTTTGTTTGTTTGTTTTGTAGTTGTCATTGCTGTTTAGCAGGCCCAGGCTGGATTCCAACCCACCAGCTCTAGTGTACGTGGCTGGTGCCCTCGCCACTGAGTTACAGGCACCGAGCCAGGTCTACCAAATTTTATTAATCAGAAGGCCACCAATTCTGGAGAACAGTGAAAGTAGCCTCTCTAAGACCATTCTGTTCTTCCATTTCCAAAACCACAGTTTTATACATGAAAGTTCAAAGTAAGTGAAGCTCAGGGGCTCATGCCTATAATCCCAGCACTTAGGAGGCCAAGGCGGGTGGATGGCCTGACCCTGAGCAATAGCAAGACCCCGTCTTTAAAAATAGCTGGGCAAGGCTCGGCGCCTGTGGCTCAGCGGGCTAAGGCACCAGCCACGTACACCTGAGCTGGCGGGTTCAAATCCAGCCTGGGCCCGCCAAACAACAATGATGGCTGCAACCAAAAAATGGCCGGGTGTTATGGCAGGCACCTGTAGTTCCAGCTACTTGGGAGGCGGAGGTAAGAGACTCGCTTGAGCCCAGGAATTAGAGGTTGCTGTGAGCTGTGATGCCACGACTCTCTTATCCAGGGTGACAGCTTGAGGCTCTGTCTCAAAAAAAAAAATAAATAAATAAAAAGAATATAAAGCAGGGCAGCGTCTGTGGCTCAAAGGAGTAGGGCACTGGTCCCATATACTGGAGATGGTGGATTCGAATCCGGCCCTGGCCAAAAACTGCAAAAAGAAAAAAAAGAATATAAAGCAAAGTAAAACTT
>CAUYRH010034367.1:0-21444 GCA_963574655.1 Perodicticus potto
GGTGTTGTGACAGGCGCCTGTAGTCCCAGCTACTTGGGAGGCAGAGGCAGGAGACTCGCTTGAGCCCAGGAATTGGACGTTGCTGTGAGCTGTGATGCCACGGCCCTCTATCCAGGGTGATGGCTTGAGGCTCTGTCTCAAAAAAAAAAAAAAAAAATAGAAGACATGATCTTCTATATAGAAGTCCTAAGTAACCCACTAAAGAACTATTAGAACAAATAAGTTCAGAAAGGTTTCAGAATACAAGCTCTATGTACAAAAGTCAATTGTATTTTAGAAACTAGCAATGAACAATCTGAAAATTAAATTAGAAAACAATTCCATTTACAATGATACCAAAAAGATAAAAATAACTCAGGAATTAATTTAACTGCAAAAGTTCTGTAATCTACAAGACATTGTTGAAAGATTAGAGAAAGGCATCCATGTTCATAAATCAAAAGACTGAATATTAAGATAGCAATACTGTTAATTGATCTACAGATTCAATGCATTTTTTTTTCTTTTTTTTAATTATTAAATCATAGCTGTGCACATTAGTGCAATCAAGGGGTACAAGGTGCTGGTTTCATATACAATCTGAAATATTTTCATCAAACTGTTTAACGTAGCCTTCATGGCATTTTCTTAGGTATTCTATGAAGACATTTGTATTCTGCATTTAGTAAGGTTCGCCTGTACCCTTCTAAGATGCACCGTAGGTGTGGCCCCAGCAATTACCCTCCCTCCACCCCAACCTCCTCCCTCCCCTCCCTTGCCCCTTTCCCCATATTCTTGTGCTATAGTTGGATTATAGCCTTCATATGAAAGCTATAAATTAGAAAAATATGGAACACTTCATGAATTTGTGTGTCATCCTTGCGCAGGGGCCATGCTAATCTTCTCTGTATCATTCCAATTTTAGTATATGTGCTGCTGAAGCGAGCACTCAATGCAATTTTTATCAAAATCCCAGCAGATTTTTTTCCAGAAATTGATAAACTGATAAAAATGTGTATGCAAATGCAAGGGACCAAGAATAATCAAGACAATCTTGAAAAAAGGATTCATACTTCTTGATTTCAGAACTTACTACAAGGCTATAATAATCAAGACAGTCTGGTACTAGTATAGCAACACACGTACAGATCAGTGGAACAGAATTGAAAGTCCAAAATTAAACCTTACGTTTATGGTCAATTGATGTTTGACAAGGTAGCAAGAAGATTCAGTGGCGGTAAAGAATAGTCTTTTCAACGAATGGTACTGGATAACTGGATATCCACATACAAAGGAATAAAGTTGGGCCACTTTCTTACACTATGCCTTAAAATTAACTAAGCAGGGGCTGAGGATGGAGAGGAATGGAGAATTATTTAGTGAGTATAGAGTTTTAATTTTGCAAGATGAAAAGTTCTGGAGATTGAACAACAGTGTGAATGTTCTTGATACTACTGAACTATATGTTTAAAAATTATTAAGATGGTAAATTTTATGTCTTGTATTTTACCACAACTAAAAATTTTTTTAAAAAAATTACAAAGTTTAATTAAAAATGGACCATAGACCTAAATGTTTAGAGCTAAAAGCGAGGGTAAATATTCATGACCTTGGGTTAGGCAGAGCCTTCCTAGATGTAACATCAAAGCATAAGCAACAAAAAAAAAGATAGATAAATTAGACTTCAAAGGACACCCTCAAAAAATGAAAAGACAACCTACAGAAAAAGAAAATATTTGGAAATTAATTATTTGATAAGGGATTTATATCCAGAATACATAAATAACACTTACAACTCAACAACAAGCAACTGAAAAACTGACAAAAAGGATCTGAATAGACATTTCCCCCCAAAATATATACAAATGGCCAATAAACACATGAAAACATCCACATCATGGGGCGGCGCCTGAGGCTCAGTGAGTAGGGCACCAGCCCCACATACTGAGGCGGGTTCAAACCCGGCTCCTGGCCAAACTGCAACAAAAAAAATAGCTAGGCGTTGTGGCGGGCGCCTGTAGTCCCAGCTACTCGAGAGGCTGAGGCAAGAGAATTGCCTTAAGCCCAAGAGCTGGAGGTTGCTTTGAGCTGTGACGCCATAGCACTCTACCAAGGGTGATAAAGTGAGACTCTGTCTCTAAAAAAAAAAAAGAAATCAACATCATTAGGGAAACGTAAATCAAAATCTCAGTGAGAAACCACCTTACACACCTAGTAGCATGGCTAAAAAGAGACAGTAACAAGGGAAGGTGAGGCTATAGAAAGATAGGAGCTCTATACTTTATTGGTAGGAATGTGAAATACTGCAGCCACTTTGGAACACTCGCAGTTCATACAAATGTTAAACACATAGTTACCATAGGACCCAGAAATTTCACTCCTAGGTCTATAACCCTAAATAAATAAAACATTCATATAAAAACTTGTCCACTAAAGTCATAGCCGCATTATTCAACACAAATGCCTATAGAGTGATGAGTGGATAAATGAAATGTGCTATATCATTATGGCGAGATACTGTGCAACCCTAAAAAGGAATGACGTGTTCATACAGCTACTACGTGGATAAACCTTTTACCATTATGCTAAGTAAAAGGAGGTAGACACAAAAGACCACATGTCACATGACCACACCTACCACATGTCATATTACAGAGCAAGGGATCCAGAGTAGACTACAAGGGTATAGCATAAAATCAGTATTTGCTGGATGAATAAATGAATTAATTGTTACATAAAATGCTCAGGACATTTTAAAGCCAACTGGATTTAGAAGATGAAGGAAAAGTAAGACTAAGGTACTGCTGAGTTTTGTAAGCTGGGTAAGTGAGGGGCAGGTGGGAATATGGGGTAAGGGGGTTTTCTTGGAGAGAATGGGAGAGATACTGGGTCTCCCTTTTTGTTTGTATGTTGTTTTATTTGGTTTTTAGAGACAGAGTCTCTGTTGCCCAGCCTGGAGTGCTGCAGTGGCACAAACATAGCTCACAGTAACTTCAAACTCCTGCGTTTAAGCCGTCTTCCATCCTTGGCCCCCCAAAGTGCTAGGATTATAGGCATGATCCACCATGCCTGGCCACTTATGTTGTTTTTTAAACTGATTATGGACACTTGGTCCCATTCACTGGACATTTTGGAGCACCAAGTGGAAATACTTAGCTAGCAATTGGGGAGGCAGGGTAGGATCTGAAATTCTCAGGTCCCAGAGGGAAACACAGATTTGGGGGTCATTGTCTTAGAGGTGATAGTTTCAGGTGAGAGAATGGTTAAGTTCACCAAGAGAAAAAGTTTAGAAATAAAAAGAGCAGAGGGTGGACAACTGAGCCTTCTGCCCTTTCTTGTTTTTAGAAGAGGATGTCTAATGGAGCAGCCATGGTGGCTCATGCCTATAATCCTAGCACTTTGGGAGGTGAGGTGAGATGATCACTTGAGGCCAAGAATTTGAGACCAGCCTGGGAAACATAGTGAGACCATGTCTGCGCAAAAAATATGTTAAAATTAGCTGGGTATGGTGGTTCATGCCTGTAGTCCCCATTACTCAGCTACTAGGAGGCTGAGGCGGAGGATTGCTTGAGCCCAAGAGATCAAGGCCAGCCTGAGCAACGTAGGGAGACTCCATCTCTTAAAAAAATTAAAACTGTGGCTCAAAGGAGTAGGGCACTGGCCCCATATACCGGAGGTGATGGGTTCAAACACGGCCCTGGCCAAAAACTGCAAAAAAAATTAAAAAAGAAAAGAAGAGGGTGTCTGAGACCGTGGGCATTTAAGTGGTAAGAGCAGTGTGTGGTGCATAGAAAAGATTTGAGTGAGAGGACCCAGGTTCTTTGCTTTAGATCCATCTTGATGTGTGACCTAGGTCAGCATCTTGATGTGTGACCTAGGTCAGCTGCCCTTACTGTCTATGGCTCAGTTTCCTCACCTGTAAGCAGAGACAATAATGCCAGCCACCTTTCCCTCCCCAAATTGTTGCACGGACCAAAAAGGAAAATGCATAAGAAAGTGCTTTGTAAACTGGTCAAAGACTCATCAAGTTTAAGGGATTATTATTATTGCAATGGGAGATGCAAGAGGCTAATAAAATGGATTTGGTTGCAGTAAGCACAGCGGTTACTTTCTGTTTCTTTAAAAAAAAGAAAAACCAGGAGCAGCAAGTACTGCCAGGTGCACAGCGTAGTTTTTCCAACTTTGAGAAGCAAATAACAGAGAGGGGCCAACTGGCTCATCCCAGGAAGCCTGTCTTCACCAGTTGAATCTGAAATCACGACCCAGGGAATAGCGGCAGGCACAGGCCCAGGACAGCAGGCCCTGTCCTGGCAGAGTGGGACCCAGGGAGTATAGGGCTGACAGGGCTATCCACATGGCCAGAGACCTGGGCCCTGGGCCTCTGCAGCTTGGAACTTCCATCAGGCCCTGCCCAGCCAGATGTACTCAGAGTCCCAGGTGGCCCATGAAGGGTGCTGCCCAGCCCCCAAGCCACACTCAGGATTATCACCTCAGGGTTAAGCAGAGAAGAGATTGCGGCTTCATCGAAAAATGCTCCAGACCAGGTTTCTAGGGCTCCCCAGGTGGCTGGCCTCATTAGTGATGAGGGCCACATTGGGCCTGCCAGAAGTGTGGGACAAGGTCCAGTGCGAGAGGCTTGGGAAAACTTCCAATTCATTCCAGGCCCAGAGACACATCTCCCCAACCCCCAAATACTTGGCTGAATAGGATCCCCTGTAATCTGTGTGCCAGCCTGGGGCCAGTCCTCTCAAACACACCTTTAAGGTGGCCACAGTCTTCCCAAACCTTCCTGGCCAGGACTAGAAAGGACCTTAGGGACCCTCTAGTTCAGCCCCTCATTTTCAGCTAAAGAACCTGAACCCCAGAGAGGTCGGGAAGGGTCAGCACCAGGGAGCTTCTCTGAGCCAGTATAATGAGCTGGAAGCAGAAATCAGGTCTCCGGACTCCCAGCTGTCCAGCCCTCTCCTCCCCTCCATCTCTCCTCATTACTGGTATTTTCCAGTCTCTTTCCCTTGAGGCTGCTGCCCTCTCACCTCCCTCAGAGCTTCCTGGCCAGCCCTACCGGCTCTAAAGTCCCCACCTGAGGCTTTAACTCTGTTCTCCAACTCTGCTCACTCCACACCAGGCAGCTTGACAGGCTCATCAGCTGTCCTGAGGTCCCACAGAGCTCCCTGGACAGTGGGTGTGAGGCAGGGGAGGTGAAGGCTAGGCTGGTAGCTGTAACACCAGGCCCAGCTCAACCACTAAGGGGTATGCAAGGGCAAAGAAAGAACACTACCTTTTTAAAAAATGACTCTTAAGGAGCTGGCCCATATGCTGGAGGTGGCAGGTTCAAACCCAGCCCCAGCCAAAAATTGCAAAAAAAAAAAAAAAAAGACTCTTCTATCAGAGCTCTGTATTAGAGCTTCTCCTATCCCTCCTTATGCTACCTCCTAGACCATTCATCTGTTTTTCCCTTGGACATTCATGCTTCACTTAGCACAACCTTGCTGAGGACCTAGATTCTGTGCCATGCCTCTTAGGGCACCAGGGTCACGGATACACCTTGCCAACTCAGGCTTGCCCTCAGATACTCCCAGTCTAGTAAAGGAGACATTTGAATGGGTATTTGCCCATCAGTGTGATCAGTACATGGTAAAGCAGCGGTTCTCAAACTAGGTTGCAACTCACAGGAACTGTATTAAAGGGCTACAGTATTAGGAAGGTTGAGAACCACTGCAGTAAAGGGAAGCACAGGGGACTTCAGGGATCCAGAGGATGTCCCTCTCCCTGTAGCCTGAGCTGGTCAAGAAAAGGTCTCATTAAGCTCAAACAGCTGTTTTAAAAGATGAGGAGACATTTCCCAGGCAAATACGGTGGGCAAAGGCATCGCAGGAAGCTCATGCTACGATGAGCAGTAGAAGGGAGCCGGGCTCAGGGAAGAGTACTGAATTTGGTATGGTTTCAACCACAGGCTGTGCTGGAAGCAGGGATGAGGCCAGGGCTCAGCAGAAAGACCACACGGGAAGGGTGCTGAAGGCAAGTTAATATTTGAACTTGATCTGGTTAATCAAGCCATTGAAGAGTTTTGAGCAGAGGAGATATCAGTTGTGCATTCTGGAAATACCCTCCTCGCTTACAAAGGCCAGAGGATAGGAGGTGGGAGCTGAGGCGTTTGGAGGGACCAAATCCAATTTCCCTTTTCCCTTATGCCCTCCACCTCCTGGAGAGGTGCTGGGGTAGCTCTGATGTGCCCACATTCTTTGTGGAGTGCTAGGCTTGGTCCTTCTTTTCCTTACTGGGCACGAGGATCACTATCCAGGAGCAGGAAGGATGAGACCCAATCATATCTCAGGGTTTTTCACTCAAGGATCAATTAGAATCAACCATGGAGCTTTCAAAGTGACAAATAGTTGAGATCTGTCTTAAGCTTACTAAATTACCCATTCATTCCTCAAATATTAAAGGAACATGTACCACATGCTGGATGCTGTTCTAGGTAGTCAGGATACATCAATGGGCAAAGTCCCTGTCCTCATGGAACTTACACTCAGAATCTCTGTGCAGGGCCTAGGCATCTGTATGTATTCAGAAAACTTCCACTGGTGATTCCAAAACCCAGTTCCATGGGCTGAGTTGTGTCCCTCCAGAATTCCTAACCCTCTAGTACCTTAAAATTTGACTGCATTTGGAAATAGGGTCTTTAAAGATTAAGTTAAAAGGGCAGTGCCTATGGCTCAAAGGAGTAGGGCACCGGCCCCTTATGCTGGAGGTGGAGGGTTCAAACCCAGCCCTGGCCAAAAACTGTAAAAAAAAAAATTATAAGTTAAAATGAGGTCATTAGGGAGGACCCTAATCCACTATGACTGGTCCTTGTAAGAAGAGATTAAGACATTGCCGGGTACAGAAGAGAGACCACGTAAAAATACAGGGAGAATAGCCGGGCGTTGTGGCGGGCACCTGTAGTCCCAGCTACTCAGGAGGCTGAGGTAAGAGAATCGCTTGAGCCCAGGAGTTGGAGGTTGCTGTGAGCTGTGTGACGCCACGGCACTCTACCGAGGCGATAAAGTGAGACTCTGTCTCTACAAAAAAAAAAAAAAAAAAAAAACAGGGCGAAGATGGCCGCCTATAAGCCAAGGCCTTAGAAGAAAACCAACCCCAATAACACCTTGGTCTTAGATATCTGGCCTCTAGAACTGTGAGGAAATAAACTTCTGTTGTTTCAGTCACAAGGCTGTGGTATTTTGTTGTGGCTTTTCTAATAACCTAATGTACCCAGCCTCACCCAGGAACTACTGCTTAGAAGAACCAGCTGAGGATGCAGAATGCAAATAGAAGCACATCTAGACAGCGGGGCAACCCAAACCTTAGAGACACCTCTGCAGGCTTGCCCCTGACAGAAGCCAAATGTGTGGCTATTTCAGAGCAGCCTGCTGCTGGAGCCCTATACCTCAAACCCTGGTGTACCTGGCAGGGGGTTCTTCTCTCTGACAAAGGGCCATATCTACAGAAATGACCAGAAAGAGCCCCAGGATTCTTGCCTCCATAGGAGTTCCAGTGAGAACAGGCCTCAGGAACAGTGCCAAGGACCTGTGCTGCCCAGAGAGACCCAGAATGTGCAAGGACTTGGCCTGACGTCACACAGCACAATGGATGGCATCCAAGGTAGAGTCTCACCCCCTGCTGGTCCCAGCTGCTTCCTTCCCCAGCCCCGGCACCGTGCCCAAATCTGCTGCCACCCACTCCGTTTTCCCACCCTCTCCTCCCCACCTCTCTGACTCTGACTAAAGCCAGGAGAATGGTTTCAGAATGATGAAACCTGCTCTTAAGGTCACGCCGGCCTCTTTGCAATGGCTGTAATTTTGCACGGCCCCCATCCCAGTAGACTGGGGAAACTGCCAGACTTTTGGCATATGTCTGGGGGGAATTCGAGGATGAGACAACCAGAAGAGATCATTTCAAGCCAAGTCAAGAGGAATTTTTTGTTACAGACCATCTCTTGACCCATCACTGTTCCAGGGGACACAGATGGATCATGCAACCTTATGTTTACGTCATACCTTCACCCATCATCCCACTTAATCCCCTTCACACTCATTCCAAGACAACACCACTAAACCGCCTGCACCTCTGTCCCTACACTGTGCTGATTCACATCTCTGGGTCCTGCTTCTGCTGTCTCCTCTGCTTGGATTTCTCTTTCATCCTTCTCTCCTACCACTTTGTCTGCTTGATCTGACTAACTCCTACACATCCTTTAAGGCCCAGCTCTGGTATTGCTTTTCCCAGGAAGCCTTCCCTCCCTGACCATATCCCCAGCACATGCACCACAATCTACCTTTATGCTCATCATATTGTATGTGAATTACCTGCTTACATCTCTATTTTCCCATCTAAAATGAGAGCTTTTTTTTGCAGTTTTGGCCAGGGCCGGGCTTGAACCCGCCACCCCTGGCATATGCGGCCAGTGCCCTACTCCTTGAGCCACAGGCACCACCCATAAAATGAGAGCTTCTTAAGCTTCTTCCATGGGATGGAGTTGGGACTAAGTCTGATCCATGATGGTGTCCCATCTCCCAGTAGAGAACGGGGCATAGAATGAGTCAGTGTTTATTGAATGTTGGATACCCGTTCCCCAAAGATAGATGAGGAAGGAACCGTTAGTCACCATTTTACAGAGAAACTGAAGCCCCAGAGGAGTTACCTGACCCACTTGAGGTCCCAGAGTGAGTTAGTATCAAGGCAGGGATTAGACTCCTATTCTTCTGGAGCTTAGACTAGTTCTCTTACACACTAAGGACAATAATCATTGAACAGACAAGGGGACCCACTGATTCTGAGCCAAACTGGATATTTTAGTTTCCAATTGCTGCTGTAACAAATAACTACAAACTAATGGCTTAAAACAACACATATTCATTATCTTACACTCTTGGAGATAAGAATGGGTCTCTGGGCTAAGACTAAAGCATTGGCAGGTCTGGATTGCCTTCTAGAGTCTCCAGGAGAGACCAAATATTCTCCCATTTCCAACGTCTGGAGGCTGCTGCCTTGGCTCATGGCCCCTTCCATCTTCAAAGCAAGTTGAAGCTTGGCACCCACAGTGGTTACAGTGCCAGCCACATACACCAAGGGTGGAGGGTTCGAACCCAGCCCGGGCCAGCTAAGCAACAATGACAACTGCAACAGAAAAAAAGCCAGGCATTGTGGCAGGAGCCTATAGTCCCAGCTACTTGGGAGGTTGAGGCTGGAGAATTGCTTAAGCCCAAGAGGTTGCTGTGAGCTGTGATGCCACAGCACTCTACCGAGGGCGACATAATGAGACTCTTGTCTCAAAAAAAAAAGCCAGATTGAGCCTTTCTCAAGACTGCATCACTCTGACACTTATTCTTCCACCTCCCTATTCCATTTATAAGGGTCCTTGTGATTACATTGGGATCACCTATATAATCCAGGATAATCTCATCCCAAGGTCAGCTGATCTGCAGCCTTAATGCCCTTTGCCATGTGACCTAACATCCTCAGGTTCCAAGGATTAAGACATGGTGATCTTTTCTTGTGGGGTGGTTGGTGGGGAGGGAGGGCATTCTGCCTACCACACTGGTGGGCAAGGAAGTAGTAGAAGGTGGTAGAGTGACCAGACTTCCAGTGTGCCCGGAAATGTCCTGATTTAAAGCTGCCATCCTGAGAGGGATAGTATAGTCTGTCACTCTCTAAAGCATTCTGGCTTCAAAGGTAAATTATATGGTTACTCTAGTCACACACTATTTATTAGAGCAGGCAGCCCAAGCCTTCCATTTGGCAGATTAGAAAACCGAGGCATGGAGAGGGGAAGAAACTTTGCCCTATGTCATATAGTTAGTGACAGAGTTGAGACTAGGGCCCAGATCTTTTGCCAGGAAGAGAAGGCCAAGTTGGTGCCCAACTCATACTGAAGTACTTCTTTCACCAATGCAGGAAGGTTTTTTAGAGGAAGTGGTAGGTATAGGCATCAATGATGATGATGAGAATTTAGGAAACAGTCAATATGTGCTAGGCAGTGTTAATTAATGTTGAATGCTTTCTATGTATTATTTTATTATATACATATTTATTTATAATCTTGGGTCATTTTTCTTGCTTTCTTTTCTTTTTTTTTTTTTTTTGAGACAGAGTCTCACTTTGTCGCCCTCGGTAGAGTGCCATAGCGTCACAGCTCATAGCAACCCCCAGCTCTTGGGCTTAGGCAGTTCTCTTGCCTCAGCCTCCCGAGTAGCTGCAACTACAGGTGCCGGCCACAATACCTGGCTATTTTTTTGTTGTTCTTGTTGCAGTTTGGCCAGGGCTCCCTGCTTTCTCCTGCCACCCTTGGTATATGGGGCCGGCGCCCTACTCACTGAGCCATAGGTGCCCCCCTGATCTTGGGTCATATTTCAAATAGGGAAACAGAGTTACAGTGGTTAAGTGACCAAACAAAAGGTATTGAATCTAAGTTTCAAACTTAGATCTTTCTTATTATAAAGGTAATGCCTTTCCTCTATAGTGAAAGTGTTGCTGGGCTTAGAGAACTAAGACTATTGGAAGCTTTCCTTGGTGAAGCAGTAGCTTCAGGGTAGAGAGAAGGATGATGAAGGGTTGGGGATTTATCAAGCCTGTGAATCTGTGAGAGAATGGGTATGAGTTTGCAGTGGCTCAACTACTGTGTTTACTTTCCACTAAGATTGCGGTCATAGCAGGAGGAATTTATTTATTTTAAAAGGTTTAGTTATTTTTTCCATTATCTGCTCAATGTAGAACATTTGGAAAATACCAGAAGTAGATAGTAACAATCATGATCATTCCATCTTCTTGAAGGACCACTGTCAGCATTTTGTCAAATTTCCTTACAGAGATTTTTTAAAATAAAATATTTCAACATATGAAATAGAATGAGAATAATATGATCAGTGCCCATGTACCCACCCTTCAGCTTAAGAAATATGATGTTACGTATATAATTGAAGTGTGGTGGACCTGTTACCCATTGTATTCCCTTCCTGCCAACAGGTCATTCAAGGTTTTTCTCTGTGCGTATTTCTTTTGCTTAGTTGATGTCACTGTGACTTTACAGTTTGTATCAGAAGAGCTTAAAAGACATCAGCAGGTCCCCAACTCTCTCAAAGTCAGTAGTCCCAGTAGTCCCCCAATTTTTTCTTATGAAAATAGAAAGCAGCTCTGCGTGGGGTCCCTCCTTCCCACATCTGGCTTTTGGTGGCCCAGCAATGTCGTTCCACCCTTGGGGGTTCCTGCCTCAGGTGTGACCCCTCTCTATACTCTCCCAACCTGGGTCTCACTGTGCTAAGATTAAGGCATGACCTCTATGCTGTCCATGCCACTTTCCAGAGGGTTCTAAAGCTCCCCCATATTCCTCACTGATCCTCCTTCTCCACTACATTCATAAACTGACTGGGTACAGAACTAGAATCTCACTTAGAGATTATCTAGCCTTCCTTCACCTCATTTTCCTGCTGAAGAGATCAGCTGGGAGGGAACTAATCTGCCCTGTGTCATCTGTCATCTAACAGAGTGAACAAAGAGTAAAACCAGAACCCAAGTTCCCTACCTCCTATTCCAGTGCTCCCGAAACCCCTCCATGGGGAGCATCCACCAGGGCTGGACCCCTCCCCAGAAGCCTACTTCAAGAAGACAGGTATGGGGCCGGGCACACTGGCAAATGCCTATACTCCCAGCACTCTGGGAGGCCAAGAAGGGAAAATTGCTTTAGCTGAGGAATTCAACACCAGTCTGAGCAAGAGCAGGACCCCATCTCTACTAAAAATAGGAAAAATTAGCTAAGAATTGTGGCAGATACCTGTAGGTCCAGCTACTTGGGAGGCTGAGGCCGGAAGATCACTTGAGCCCAGTAGTTTAAGGTTGCTGTGAGCTAGGCTGATGCCATAGCTAGGCTGATGCCATAAGACTAAGACTCTGTCTCAAAAAAGAAGACCAGTGTGTTATACATGTGTGGGGGAGGTATGTGTCACTGCAGCCATCCCATCAGAGCATGGGAACTTGGGGCATGAGCTGCCTCATTCAGGGTAAGAGTGTCAGAGCTGGTCCCAGATAGGAGGAAACCAAAGCCCAGAGAAGGTCACACATATAACCCGTGACATTCAGTCAAGTGACTTGCACTGATGTCTACCTATACTGCGTGGAGTAGGGAGAAAGACACTGGGCTCTCTTCCTGTGTTCATGTGTCCCCTCATTTTTGGCTTCCGTCTTCTTTTTGCCTTCCTGTCTCTTCTCTTTCCTAATCTCCCTCCCCTCCCCAATCTCTTCTGTGTTAGAGTTCGTCAGGACAGGAGGGTCTGAGTCTGGCACAGAGCCCTCCATGGGGAGCAGGCTTGCTTGGGAACAGTGAGGAGGGACATCTGTCTGACTAATGATCTTAAGGTCATATTAATCTTTATCCAAAAAACTGGGATTGAGCCCCAGCTCTGTCATTAACTAGTTATACACCCCTACATAAGTTACAGAACCTCTTTGAGCCACCATATCTTCATCTGTAAATTGATAACACTAACATTTAATGTGCAGATGAAACGAGACAGTGCAGGGAGAGTACCCAGCACAGAGCCTGGCACACAAGGTTACCCACAGTAAATGGCAGCTGTGTGATTCCTGCAGAGTCACATGGGGCTCTGTTGCTAAGGCCCTGAGCTGCACTCAGTTCCTTAGACCTTGCTAAGCCTCCCACTGAGTCCTTGACCCCATGAAGAGTAAAAAGTGAGAGAGATTCTCTAACCTGCTGAATATGGAGCTCGCAGTATTTTTGAGCATGCATTGGAGCCACAATCCCTACTGGTGAAGGGTCAGATGTGCCAAGAGAGGGGCAGGATGCACTGGAAGGGAGCCCTGGAGATGTGCAGCCACACTGCAAGCCGAAACTCAGAGTCCTGCTCGGGATACCAGTGCCCAACATAGGGCTGGGCCCACAACCCTCTCAAAGCACCACAGGCAGCCAGGGGACTGCAAAGACCACAGGCCTTAGACTCATCCCTGGTTCCAGCCCATGATTAACTGTGGTGCCAAACAAGCCTCCCCAGCCACCTCCCTGATCTCAGTTTCCTCGTCTGTAGATTGAGAACTGAGGATAACACCACCCAGCTATTGGTCTCAATCTATTCACAGAAAATGTGCAAAGCACATTGCATGGGGCTGGCATAGAGTAGGTGCCCCCCAACGAGGTGGTGATTATTTGTGTAAATCTTATCTTTTCAGATAGACTGTGAGCCCCAAGATTGTGCTGGGGTTGTTCTCTTGAATCGCCACCCCTTGTCCTGGTCTCTGGCCCCAAATGGTTTCAGGCACCCAAGTGAGTCTTTTCTGTATCCATTGACCAAATAACTGAGGCAGGGCAGAGGCAAGGATTTGCCATTTGGTGTTTTCACACAGATAAGGTCACAAATGATGATTCACTTGTAATTGGAGGCTGAGTCTCAGCGTGGTTTCCAATCTGTGACCTCATTTTATTCTCACAATTCTTACCCCCTGCCAACATCATGTCTTGTGGGAGGATATGGAGAAAATGGGATTGGTCTCCCCAATTTCCAGATGGGCGACTTGGGAGAAGGTCAACAAGGCTCATGTCTTCATTGTGCATTAAAAAAGGGAAGGGAAGGGAAGAGGGGAAAAAAGGAAAGGGAAGGGAGGGGAAAGGGAGAAGGGAAGGAAGGAGGGAAGGAAGAAGGGAAGAGAAAGGAAGGGGAAAGGAAAGAAGGGGAAAGGTCACTCAGCAGTTAATGCCATGGCTGGGGCTTCTCCCTTCCAGACCAAGAGTTTTTGCAGGAATCCAGTGGTAAGTTTGGGTTGTTGAGGTTGCAAGGAACAGAGAGCCGCTGGGGTTCTGTGGGGTGTCTTGAGCAACACTGCCTGTTGATATCAGTGTCTGAACCACGCCTCTGCTGGTCTGGTGGCCCCTCGGGGCCCTCCAGAGGAGCAACCCCAGCCACTACCTCAGCATCTTGCAGAGTCCACTTTTCTTTCCTTCACTCTCCCTGGGTCACCCATTTAACCCCCTGAGAGACAGAATCTGTTAGCTAGACAAGCATTTTGGGTGCAAGGAGCAAGGCTCTCTCAGGCCACCTTGGGAATACTTGTAGGGGTGGTGGGGGCACGAGTAGCCTGAAACTGGGGAAGCTCAGACCCAAGGCAGCCCTCCACATGCTCCAGCCTCCTCCACTCCCAATGCTCTGAAGCTGACCCAGGCCAGACCCCTGGAGGGTGCTCATCACCTCCCCAAGGCAGAGCCTCCTGCTGTGAGCCGGTGCTGTTCCCACTTCTGGTTCCATCAGTGGCTTGCCCTGGGCAAAGGCCTGCCCAGTACCACTTCCTTGAAGGGGGTGGGGGAGCTGTTGTAAACAGCTGAATAAAATACCAGACGTGGGGGCAGCGCCTGTGGCTCAAAGGAATAGGGTGCTGGTCCCATATACTGGAGGTGGTGGGTTCAAACCTGGCCCTGGCCAAAAACTGCCAAAAAAAAAAAAAAAAATATATATATATATATATATATCAGATGGAGTAGGTAGGCATGGCTGCCAACACTCTCCATGCCTCAGACAGGGTTTTGCCCCTCGCTTCACTCGCCAGGCCTCCTCATAGAGCACAGGTTCAGCCTAGAGACGATGCCTTTGTCTTAGGTGTGGCTAGGGTGAAAGGGGGCATATAACTCAAAACTGACAATTACGTGTCTAGAGTGTCCATTTCCATCAGAAGGGGCTGTTCAGGGAGCAGGCTTTTTGAGGCAGGGATAGCTGTCTGTCACAGAAGGCTCTGTAGAGTCTGTAAGCAGAGTGGAACAGCCGGTCATGTCCCAGGCCCATGGTAAGAGCCCTATCAGTCCACAAGGTGTGTGATGTACGGGTACACTCAAGGCAAGCATTGCATTATTGTGTTCTGGAAAGCTCTGGGCAGCAATGAGAGAGGTGTAGATTTGTTGCTGTGCCACTATGGATACGGGGGAATGGTTGGAGTGGATATGCAGGTTCCACCTTGAATGAGCCCATTGCAAAGAAGAATTCACTGTAATGTCAAAAGAGAGAAAGAAATAGTATACAGGTCCTCACCCAGGGTGAGCCTGGACATCTACAGCCCCAGGTGGGAGGTCAGTGTCTTCACACCTACTGACCACTCTGCCCCTCCCCTCCATAAACTCCACACGAAGCCTGGTAAGGGCCTGGAAGATTATAGCTCTTGCTTTATTTTCCCAGTCCAGGAGTATCTAACTTGATGGACTCATGGGGAGAGCTAGGAGCACAGGGTAGACACTACTTAGGCAGCCAGGCTTCCCCATGAGCTCTGCAAGGGTAGGTATCTACCTATGTCATGTGTCCAGGGGATGCCACTGAGCCCGACCAAAAGCGAGGCCTTGCAGGGGAATTAGATGCTCTGGTCACAATGATTCTAGGGCCCTCTTAGCTCTCCTCCATGGGGGCATCCAGAACAGGAGGCTTCCAGGTGCAAGTGACTGGCCTCCTACAGCCTATCCCCACTGACTGGGAGGAGCCCAAGGTCTCCTGAGGCAATGTGAGGAAGACCTAATCCCGACTTTGCTGAGTGACCTTGGGATAAGTTAGTAATATCCCTCAGCCTTGGTTTCCTCCTCTGTAACCCGGAAAACAATATGTTTTCTGTTCTGTGAGTTTATGTGAAAGCACCTGGGCACAGCAGAGCTCTGTGCACACCTTAGCAGTCCTTACCATTAGACTTTGATGGGGCTCAGTGGAAAGCAGGGGCTGCCTGTCCAGTTACCTTTGTGAACCGGTATCTGATGCACGACAGATGCTTAGTAAATCTTTTCTCCAAAAAGTGACAATAGAAAAGGAGCATTTTGAGAGTCATTATTAATGACAGTCATTCCATCAGCCAGCAGAAAGTAAGGGCAAGGGGCTTACTGGAAGTGGGATCAGGCCAACAAACCTGAGTTCTAGCCCAGCCCTGCCACAGGCTCGCTGAGGGACCTGGGGCAAATCATAGCAACAGTCTGGGCCTCCATTTTCTCATTGTTCACAAAAAAGGGTTAGACAAGATGAGCTCTCAGGTGCCTTTTTGTCTGAGGTCCTAAGGATTTGCTGGGCTATTCGCATGCCACTAGCTGTCTGGGTCCCTAATGATCATGGAACCACCTTCCAGGCCCTACCCGCCTCCCCCGGTTTTCTTTCTTCGTTTCTTGATTTTTTCCTACTCTGATTGGCTATTGTCATTTGCAGGAGTGCTGCTTTGCTGTTTTTTGTATGTACATGTCCTGCCCCCTGACTCAGCCCATTTTAGGAGCTCCTTGTGGGCAGCGCTGTCTCCCCCACCCACCTTACAGACAAGCTTGTCTTTGCCTAAGCCCGCACCACCTCCCCCACCCCCCCCATCAGTTTGGTACAAGCCTCATCTTCACGTGGGTCTCTCCCCTGGATCCCACCCAGGGCTGTGGCTGACCCCCTCCTTGGTGGGGGAGGGCAGAGTGACATGTTTGCTGACAGACCTATGCCCACACTCCAAGGGGAGCAGGCCAGCCACCGCAAAGGTGCAGTCTGTGCCAGGTGGGCCTTGCCAGCCGGAGCTATTTTTAGAAGCCATGTTTGCAAATTTTGTGTTAATAGTGTCTCTGTCCAAGCTCTGGCTCCCAGGACTTAGGGAGGAGGAGAGTCTTTGAGAAAGGCTCCCTGCCTTCTTGTTGTGTTCCTCACAGGTGGCTGGGATCAATGGGCCACTCCCAACCGCCTATCTGCACATTCAGGCCAAATGGGGTGGGGGTGGGGGAGTAGAGGGAGGTGGGAAGATAGAGTGAAGGCTGCTAGGGCCACTCTCTGAGGCAAGGCAGGATCCCAGTCACAGGACATCTCCTATGTTTCTGGATGGGCAGTGTCAGTTGCCTTGTCTGTCACCTCCTTGGGCAGTGAGCACAGGCCCCCATCAGGCTTTTGTATTTCTCTGACGACACCTACCTCACCCCAGGTTCCCCGCCGGGCTTTGACTGAGCTCTGATCTGGAGGTAGCAGAGGAAACACTCCCCAGTGC
This sequence comes from Perodicticus potto, assembly GCA_963574655.1. NCBI lineage: Eukaryota > Metazoa > Chordata > Mammalia > Primates > Lorisidae > Perodicticus > Perodicticus potto. The sequence goes on from CAUYRH010034367.1 coordinate 16,987, forward strand.
ATCTTCCTGAGTTTATGAAGGGAGGGCCCTGGCCGCAGAGAGGGAAGCAAGCCCATACAATCCCTTCCTTAGGGGCTCCTAGCCTGGCAGGAAGAGCCAAGAGCTTGAGGCACCATTACCACTGTGATGGGTACAAAGGAGACGTGGTGGGCACCAAGGAGACCTGGTGGGTGCTGGAGGGTGTAACCTGCTCTGAGCTGACAACTGAAGGATTGAACAGAAGTTAGGTGAAAAGTGGGTGGAGAGAGGACCGGCTGGCAGATCCAAGTGCAAAGGCTCAGAAGATTTGGTGATTCAGTAGAGGCCAGAAGATGCCTTCACTCCTGAGGGTCCCAAGGAAGAAGCGCCCACCATTTTCTGGTCCCCACCCAGACCTGCAACACTGCAAGCACTGGCAACCCAGCGTGCTCTCCCTGCAGGGCCCGCCACTCCCGCACAATAAGTGAGCGGAGGGAACCTCAAAAAGCCACCTCCAGGTCTGCCTAGAGGTCTGCCTCGATTCCCCAGCGGGACCCGCTATCCCTAAGGGTTAGGCGACTTGCTAGCGGGTGGGCAGGCTCTGACCAGGAACACCTCCCCTGCTCCCCGGCTGCTGGATTCCAGGCGTGGCTGTTTAATTTATGTGACCTCGGGCAAGGTGCTCAACCTCCCGGGGCGTCATCTGCAAAATGAGGATATTAATAGAACTGGGAGGAGAAAATAAAATGAAGTAGGAAAGACGCTGATTAATTCTCAGTAACACCGCTGTGGCCACGTAAGAGAAGGGGGAACTGAGCCCCGAGAGGGAAGGACCGGAGCCCGGGACAGCCCGGGAGCGAGCGCGGCGCAGCGGCGAACGGAGCGCCCGGGCCGGCGAGGGCGAGCGGCCGTGGCCTCAAGGGCCCTCGCCGGGCTCCGGCCCCCCTCGCCGCCCGGGCAGCGCTCGGCGGCCGCGCTTTACGAGCAAAAACAAACACGTCCCACAAGCGGCCCCGCGCCCGCCAGCGCCACCGCCGCCCGGTCAAAGCCGGCTTTGTGCCCGCCCCGCCGCCCCCGCGGACCAGGAGATTTTAATTAGCGTCTGGGTCTGCGCCGCGCGAGGCGAATCAAAGCCCCTGTTCTTCCAGCGCCCGAGCCCCGAGGCTCCGCAAACCCCTGACGGCGGCCGAGGGAAGCGGAGCCGCACCCCCACCCCCGGAACTCTTGCCTCGAGTTCGAATCTTGCCTTTTCCAGCGGACGGCCCCAGGCAGGTTACTGGCGCTCTGAACCTCAGTTTCCCCATTACACTTAAGCTGGCCTTTAAGGATTGCTGAGGGGTTTACATAAACAAATATAAGGTTATCAGGTATGACAGTTGTGCGGCAAGGAACAGAAAATCTTAGAGGAGAGGAGGCTGTCACGAGGCGCACAGGAAAAGGCAGCCCAGCCCGAGGGGACAGGAGAGTGAGAGGCGAGTTATGCTCTCAGGGAGATGGACTTTCCCCTAGGGGATGAGGAGCCCTAGTGGGTCTGAGCCCGGAGGAAGGGGTCAGCTTTGCTCCTTGGCCAGCTGTGTGCAGGAGGGCTGGAAGGGCCGGGATGAGGCCTGACTTGGGCAGAAGAATGGCAGGAAAAGAAGGCTCCAGAGACAAGGCAGGTCATGGGCAGTGTTCCCCGCCTGAGGCTGGGGCCCTTATGGGCTTGAGGTTCCTTGAAGGGTAGCCTGGACTTTGGGGTCCACCTGGGGACCTAAATGCCAGTTTATGACTCTACACAGCTGCTGACTCAGAACCTTTGGGTTTGGATACATGAAAGTCATAATTTGAAAACCTCTTGTGTTGAGTCTATTACATGAATGTGGTATGTACAGAGAATAGCTAGGCCATAGTCTATATATAATCGCTGGTCTGCTGCACTGGAGCTGAAGTGAGACATTTGTTTCCACTGCCAAGCTTCATTATCCTCTCAGGGGCCCATGTCTTTCAACAGGCCTCAGTTTCCTCACTTGTACGACAGTTACAGCCTTGTACATCACTCTCCCTAGGGCTGTGGGAGAATCACAGATGCCCTTGAGTGGGAAAGGCCATCAGAATCCATCCAGTCTTTGCCTCCACACACTGCCATTAACCCTTGTAAAGGCATTTTGTGCATGGCTGTCACCCCTGCACCTTCCTGTGGCTCCCCATTGTCTTCAAAATAAACCTCTGACTCCTCAGCCTGGCATTCCAAACTGCCATCTGGCCACAACTCCAGCTTCCTTTCTCACAGTTCCCCACCATGGGCCAAAACAACTCTCTACCCTACCCCATCCTAAACACCTGGGTTTTCAGCTTCCTTGCCTTTGCCTAAGCTATTCTCTCCTTAGAAATACAGAAGAATCTCCATAGTTGAACCTATGGAGAACCTATAGAAGAATCTCCATAGTTGAACCTATTTCTTCTGAAATACAGAAGAACCTCCTTAAGTTGACCTAATTTTCATAGACTGGACTTGCACCACACCTACGTACAGTAGGCCTCGTTCCACCTCTGTATGTCAACCAGTTTGTTACAGTCTCTTGGATGGCCAACTTACGAGGTTCTACTGTATGCTTTCTCCTCTCCCCTCTCCCTCCATTTCAAATAGCTAAATTTTGTCATTTCTTTATGACCCTGTGAAAGGCTACCTCCTCCGTGCCTGTCATCCCCTGCCCCAGTGGGGATGCTCTTTGTCTCCTGTGAACTCCTACTGTACTCTCTATTCCTCTGTTGAAGCACCAGTTACTTTCTTTTCTTTTCTTTTTTTTTGCAATTTTGGCCAGGGCTGGACTTGAACCCGCCACCCCCGGTATATGGGGCCGGCACCCTACTCCTTGAGCCACAGGCACTGCCAACTACTTTCTATACTAATTAAAATCTTGGGTTTTGGATATTGATAAACGTGGTTTATAGCCCTGACCTACCATGTGACCTTGAACAAATTTCTTAACTTCTCCAAACCTCCATTTTCTCCTTGAAATTGTTGAGGGGATTCAGGGACATGAAGAAGGAAAAGTACTTGGGGCCTGGTCTGAGCAGTGCAGGATCAATTCAAAAGCATGGGCTTGAAACCACGTTCCACTCCCACTCACTAGCAGTATGACCTTGGGTAGAATTACTAAACCCTCTTTGCCTCTGTTTTCCCAGATATGCAATTTGGATAATAATAGTGTGATCAACGGACTCTAGGATAGCCCCCCACATTGTTCATACTTTATCTCTTGTAATACTATCTCTTTGATTGTAATACTATCTCTTTGAGTTAGAGTAAGACCTGTAATTTGCTTCTGGCCACTGTAAGATCTGAAGAATTTTCAGATTTTATTAAGGTCACAAATACTCAAAAGGGAGATTATCCTGAGAGGATCTGATTTAGGCAAATAAAATCCCTTATAGGAGGAACTAGACCAACTCTGCACGGTGGCTCATACCTGTAATACTAACACTCTGAGAAGCCAAGGTGGGAGGATCCCTAGAGCGCAGGAGTTCAAGACCAGCCTGAGCAAGAGTGAGACCCCCCCATCTCTACTAAAAATAGAAAAATAGAAAAAAAATAGAAAAACTAACCCTAACCCTAACCCGAGCTTTGAGGTGGACACCTGTAGTCTCAACTGCTAGAGAGGCTGAGGCAGGAGGATCACTTGAACTCACAAGTTTGAGGTTGCTGTGAGCTAGGCTGATTCCATGGCACTCCAGGCTAGGCAGGCTAGGGCAACAGAGTGAGACTCTGCCTCAAAAAAAGAAGAAGAACCAGACTCTCCCTGGCATCAGGACTCTCCCTCTGATCCTGACTTTGAAGAAGCTGTTATGCTGTGAGAAAGCCACATGACAAGGAACTATGGGTAGCCTCTAAGTACTGAGAGTAGCCCTTGTCTGACAGCCAGCAAGAAAACATGGACCTCAGTCCTGTCACTGGAAGGACATTATCTTTTCCAACAACCTAAGGGAGCCCAAGAGTGGATCTTTCTCCAGTTGGGCCTCTGATGAGACCACAGCCCTGACTGATGCCAAGACTGCAGGCTGGTGAGATCCTAAAGCAGAGAACTGTACCCAGACTTCCCACCTACAGAAATGGTAAGACAATAAATATCCTAAATGTGTGGTGATTTGTTACTCACCATAAAAAACTATAACAATACGGGCGGCGCCTGTGGCTCAAAGGAGTAGGGTGCTGGCCCCATATACCGGAGGTGGCGGGTTCAAACCCGGCCCTGGCTAAAAACTGCAAACAAACAAACAAACAAACAAAAAAGCTAACTAAAACTAAGTACTAACTTGGATGGAGGTGGAACACTTTATTCTTAGTGAAACATCGCAGGAATGGAGAAGCATGAATCCTATGTATTCAACTTTGATTTGAGGACAATTAATGACAATAACACAGTGGGGCATGGGGGAAGGAGAGAGCAGACAGAGAGAGAAGGAGGGAGGGGGTGAGGGAAAGAAAACAAAAAAAGAATAGAAAATAGTGACTAATTCTCA